>JAQGBS010000296.1:0-23854 GCA_034698545.1 Acrobeloides obliquus | reverse complement strand
ATGACAGCCAGACAAAACTAGCAAAGTGCGCAAACCATGATCTTTTCCGAATTTGATGTCGGTGTTTGTTCTAAAAATAGGAGTATAAAAATTCAGAGATCTTTGTCGAAAAAGCTAAAGCTTCAAATTTTTTTATCAAATGTTATTTTATAACTTACCGATCTCCGATCATGATTGTCCGTTCAGGGTTGATTTTCCAACGACGGCAGATGTATTCAAAAGCTGGAGTGTTAGGCTTCCCAACCACCAAGGGTTCACGTCCACTGGCAACTTTGACTGCTGCTATTATTGGTCCAGCATCTGGTATAATGATATTTGGATTTGGGCCAGGGCAGGTTTCATCTTCATTTGTTGCAACAAAATGGCAATCTTCGTCCTAAAAAAATAAAAGATTAGCATTACAAATCTATTACTTTAGCCACTCAGTCATAGGTCAAACCCCAGACCAATGCCATGGTATTCTCTTTAAAGCGCTCGGTGAGCTGAGTCGATTAACGACATTTTTTAAAATTTTGACCTTTGCCAATACTTTTTTGGAATTTGGCTACGCCGTGGGGTGATAGATTTATTAAATTTGCCACACCTGTAAATAATTAGCCGCTTTCATCAGCTTGATATAGTTGAAGTGCTTCTCATATCCAACCACAACAGCTCCCACATTGTCTGGGTGCTCGTCTAATTTGAGATCATAGATGAAAACATTCTTATCAGGTTGATTTTCAACCGAATCCGGACCATGACCAAAAGATTCGATTCCAAGATCATCCAACTCATCTTTTACTCCTTGACATCCGATTAAGTAAACCTTCTTATTGGATTCGGCAAGACCTGCTCTGAACAATGTGTCGGCAACCACAGCAGCTGGGTTGACAATATTTTTCTATAAAGATCTTTGTTTAAAAAAGAATGAAAAATTTTGATATGGAAATAGAAAGATCAAATTTTTTGCATTATTCGTTTTTCTCAAAAAGAAAGGTGGAGTAAATCTCTTAACTTTATACCTTTCCAAGTGCAATATCATATCCAAGCCTAGCCAATTTCCTTGCATAAACAGAGCGGGATTTTGTAGCATTGTTCGTCAAGACGATGACTCGTTTGTTCTAAAAGTTATAGTAAATTATAAGGACTTTGGTAAGACTCATAGCTTACATGTCTTAAAATATAGTTTATGAATTGTGGTGAGCCTGGCATGGCTTCTTCACCCAGCCAAAGCACGCCTAAAAGTAAAATTTTATATTTTTTTACGAATTTGGTTAAAAAAAGCTAATTTTATTTGTGAATTTTTTACTTAAAAATGCAAAAATTACAAAATTTCCATTTGCTTCAAATTTTCAACAAAAAAAGTCTTACCGTCAGCGTCAAAAATAAAAGTGTCAATTTCATTCAAGAGTTTTGGAAATCGTTCAGAGTTCATTTGAATAACATTGTTGTATGCCATCTTGAAGCAAGTCGTCAAAATTCAAAAAAATTATTGCTTAAATATCTAAATAATAATAATTGTTTTTGATTATACTATTTAATTTTTGCACAACGATAGTACAAAGTACACAAGCGTTCTCGCACATCCTATTCATGATCACTGATCAAGAGTGGAAAATGTTTTTGACCATCTTGCAAATGACCACTATGCAGATAAGAGTGATCTTTAAAGACGGAGTGGCTATTTATAAAGAAAAAGACCGCCCACAAAAAGTGATCTTTGGGATAAGTGATCATTGGTATAAGAAGTTTTGCATAATTTGTCAAAAGTACATTGTGTCAAGGTAGGTACTTCACAACACTATTTTGAAAATATCTTGACCATTTTAAAGGTTTCAACATTTTCTTAATTAAAAAACTTATTAAAAAATGGTTGAAAATAGCAAAAAATTTTATAAATTGCTCAAAAATTTAGAAGTTTATAAAAACTTTTCTGGACATTAATGAGAGCCGAGCCTGAAGCCATTTCATAAAACTTAGAGTTTTACGATTACACCATTAGCGTACTGTTGGTAACATTTTTGCGAACTTTCTTTCGCCTTGGGAGGGGTCGAATCTTTGTTCATAAAAATGCAAAAATGAAAAAAAGGCGAAATCTGTAGGCCCGGTTTCAGAAAAACGGCGAAGTGGCTAGATTCTAGGTTTGCGGTAGACGCAACGGTAGTGATGGGACGGAATTGAAATTTCGTTTTCATATTTCGCATTTCACCTCATTCTTTATATGCAAAGTCGCATTTTTCAAAAATAGCTGTTTTGACAAATTTTATTGACAGATGAATTTTCAGAAATTTTTTGTATCGATTTTGTTTCGCAATTTCGTATATCGATTTCGTTTTTGCGAAATTAGACATGCGAAATTTCTTTTTCTTTTCGAATTTCGCACCTCTGATTTCGTTCCATCACTACGCAACGGTCAACAGTCGATCTCGAACGGTAGTCGATCGAATTTCGTTGTGGTCCACCACGAACTGCTCGGTTTGTTCTGGAACCAGGCGCTATCCACTTAGCTATTTTTTAACTGCTGAATAAACGGAATCCGGGGAATCTTCAATGAAAGAAAATTTTGAATAAATCTCCAAAAATTAATAAAATCACAATATTTGCTCTCTTAAAAATAACTTTTACAAAAATTTCAATGATTTATAAAGAACCAAGACCCGCCCACATAGTTCTTTTTTTAGTCACCCCTCAGGGCAGCTGACCTAGTTCTCTTCTATTTTTAGAAAGAAAAGCAAAAAAGGTTGAATTGAATTCACGTGAATAACAACTTCTAAAGATTCATCAGCATCATAATACCTCGGATCCCTTCAGGGATCCAAAAAGATCGTGATCATTAAAGATTCTCTGTCGTTGAAAAAAAATCCATTTTCATAGACAAGTTATCTTATTCCTTTAATACAAGATAACCTAGATTTGTGTTATGCTCGAGTGAGAAAACAGAGCACACTTGCTATCTTTAGAATAGGTGATTTTTAAAGATGTCATGTCAAGTAGAAAGACTGGGGATTGCTAGGTCACCGCCCTTCATAATGATAACTTGAGGTCATATTCAAAGATGCCAAGTGTCACAACAGATTTTTCTCACTGCTACACTACAAATAAAACAAATCTCAACAAATCTCGTTCAAAATAGATTTTTTGCCTTTAAACATATAAAAGAAGGGGTATAGATTTTGGTAACTACAGGGTGCACTAAAACAGGGTACTTTTGGGATTTTTGTGCTATTTTTTCAGACGTTTTATAGGTCGTATAAAAAACAAGCGGTCTGTTTCATAACGTAGTCGTTTTTACTGTAATTTCCATTGCTTCATAAAACTGTGAAGCAGTTTTCATATCGAAAGTGTTTCGTCTAGACTAAAAACAATTGGTAGTCAATTATATGCACTTGTAAAAAAAACTATGATATATTGATTGATTTAAAGTTTAAAACTAACAAGGGACCCTCACAGCTTGTGAATTTTCAAATTCAAGGTTTTTTCTTAAATTTTATGCCAAATGACTCCTTATGACACAAAATGAAAAACCCCAAGTCACCAGAATTTTAGCCTCACTAGAACGCAATCTGGGGCTGCCCTAATGGTCATAAATAGCCTTTTTAAGGATATTTGGAGCTCTAAAAATTACCTAAAATAAAGTGTGATAAAAAGTGATATTTCACCGTTTTTGGCTATTGTGTCATAAGGAGTCTTTTGATGTAACATTTAAGAAAAAATCTTGAATTTTAAAATTCACAAGCTGTGAGGGTCCCTTGTAAGCATTATATGTTTAGTTTTTTGTATTGGTTTTTTATATCTTTTTTTGTTGACTTTTTATATTGATAAAAAGTTGACTTTTTATATTGATAAAAAGTTGACTTTTTATATTGATAAAAAGTCATTTTTTCATGATAAATAATATTTTTCGTTTTCGCACAAGCAATAACGCTTAATCCCCCTAATCCTTATATAACCTAACTCCTATATAAGAGGCATCCCTACGTGGTCGTAGGCGGGGGGGGGAGGTCGAATTTTTAAAAACGGCTTATGACATTCGACTCAGCTTGGTGAGAGGAGTAGATCGAGCACATATCGTGGGTGATCTCAGACCGATCCCCTAATCCCTACATAAGGGGGCATACCTGCATGGTCGTGAAGAGTGAGCAGCGGGCCGAATTTTTAAAAACAGCTTATGCCATTCGACTCAGCTTGTTGAGAGGAGTGGGTCGAGTACCATATTGTGAGGGATCCCAGACCAGCCCCTTAACCCCCATATAAGGAGGCATCTTTGCCTGGTCGTTTGACCCCCTAAATGATTTTTTAATTTTTACAAAATAATAAATTTCGTGTGCGAAATATCCAAAAAATCCTACAAAAAACCGTGCGGTGCATTTCATCCTATTGCCCAAAATTAAATACTTTCTTATGATTTATTTTAAATATTTTTTGTTGAAAAAATTGAGAAATAAAATAAGGAGAGGGGTCAAAGGGTGAATTTTGAGAATAAAAATGGGTAAAGAGAAGCACAACAATTTTGTTGAATAAAAACTGAAATTGGACTTAACCTATAGTAAACTAAGCATCCTAAAAACTGCAAATTAGTTTCTCTTCTGGTTATAACTCTTTTTTGATGGTATATCAAAACGATCAACCCAAAAAACAAAAAAATTGAATATATTTATCTCCTGATTCGAACAAAAAAATTGAAAAGATCATTCAAAATTCACATGGATAATGATGATTTTTATGGGGGTATACTTTAGTTCACATGTTCAACACGTTATAGGTTCAAAAGCCCATATATTTATCTCCTGATTTTCAATTTGTATTTTCTTATCTAGTACATGGTGTTTCAGTGAATTAGGGGGATTTAAAAATTTATTATCTTTTGATAGAAAAAGGCATAAGTATTTTCTTGTAACTTCAAAAGTATTTTTTTGTAACCTCAAAAGTATTTAATTGTAACTTCAAAAAGTATTTTTTTGTAACTTTATAAAAAAGATCGTTTTATAAAAATTTTTCAGTTTTTTAGGCCTTAGACTTAGGTTTTAGACTTAGGCCTTAGGCTTAGGCCTTACAAAAGTTACATGGAAACTCTTTTAAGTTATTTCTTCTATGGGTTTTGACGACAAGTAGGCTATAGCCCCTCCCTAGACCCCTGGTTACATCTATGGTTGCAGCTATAGGAGGAGGGAGATGTGGAAGTAAGAGGGGGTGGGGAGCAAGATAAGGACAAAAAATCTTACGTATGGACAAAAAATTGCAAGGCATAATTTGATTTTATAGAACTAATGTTTGCTACAGGGTGTCCCAAAAAAGTAACAATTTTTATATTTTTGGGGTGATTTTTTAAAGTTTTTTAATCTTCACCAAAATAACCCTATAAGGGTTTTTCTATACGAGAAATCGATTGCACGCATTGCCGGACCTTGAAAACGCTTCATTGACCATGTAGCATGTTTTCGCTTCAATACACTCACCTTTTCCCTGAATCAGAGCTAGCATCCTCAAGGTTCGGCAATGTGCGCAATCTATTTCTCGCATAGAAAAACCCCCTATAAGGTTATTTTTTGAAAATTAAAAAACTTACAAAAATTTGAAAAAATCATCCAAAATCACAAAATTGATATTTTTGGGACACCCTGTAAAGCCCATTTCAACCCATAATCCTAACGGACTTCTTAAAAGTTAGTAAGCAGCGATCCCGTCCGATCTGGCAAGTTAAGCAACTTGGGCCCGCGGGTTCGATCCCCGGAGGGTAAAATATTGAGAAATTAAAAATTTTTTAGCAGATCCCCTAAATTCGACCTCGTAGAATTTTTGCCTATTTTTATTTTTCTTTAAAAATTTTTCCTTTGCCTGGAAATTGGCTTAAAAAATTCATTGAATGAGATTACAAATTATGATAGAATTATCATAATTTAAGATTTCATTTTTTAAATGATTTTTAAAGTCAATTTCCAGGCAAAGGGAATATTTTTCAAGGAAAATAAAAATAGGCAAAAATTCTACAAGGTCGAATTTAGGGGATCTGCTAAAAAATTTTTAATTTCTCAACATTTTACCCTCCGGGGATCGAACCCGCGGGCCCAAGTTGCTTAACTTGCCAGATCGGACGGGATCGCTCCTTACTAACTTTTAAGAAGTCCGTTAGGATTATGGGTTGAAATGGGCTTTATATGAAAATTAACTGAAGCTCTAAATAAAAAATTTCTTATAAGCACAACAAATGAACAATCTCCATTAAAAATCAACCTTTATACTACTGTAAGATTGATCTCTTATTTCATATCATCATCCTTAAAATGCGTACTTTGTTCGATCAGGCAAAGAAAAAAATGCCAGACGGTGATTAAAAGCTATTTTGAATGCAGTCAAACTTTTAAAGATCGAGATCAGTCTGCTTTGAAGTTGGGGAAGACAAAAACTCAATTTATTCACTAAAATTTCACGTGAAAAGCAAAATCTATAAAAATCTATGATTTTTGACCACTTGCATCATTTTTAGAAATTTTTGCAAATTTTTTATTTTACAAGGTCTTTGGAAATTTGATTTATTATGTGATAAAATGTTTTTTCTGAAATAAAAAATTACACGATATAAACTTAAGTATTTGAATTTAAAATTGCATTTATGAGACTTTTTTAACATAACTTTTTACAATTTTGCAAACTAAAAGTTTTATGTTTTGTGAGTTGATCATTCTGGAGCAGTTTCAAAGTTTTTAGGGGGTAACCCAATAAAATTAGCGTCGATCGTCTTCTTTCATCGTCCCACTACAACTTTTGTTTTGGCGTTGGGGATTTAAATCTAACGGTGCACAATTAGTCCGAACACATACAGACAGACATTACACGTTTTATAAAGAAGATAAGTTTGTTAAAATTTTTCAAACGAAAAGTGTTTGCTTTGAAGAGTGATCTCTCTGGATCACCAGCAGTTTCAAAGCTTTTCACGTGAAAATAAAGTGAAATAGTTAGATTGATAATCAAATGAAAAATTATGCAAAAATTAAAAAAATAATGTCATTTATTTTTATTAAATATTTTTACTATTAATTATAGAAAGTCGGGATTGATAAAAAAGATTTTGAAATAGATTGAGTTTTAATGCTGTGGAAAAAGTAAGTGGGTTTTAGGCCAAACTTTTTTCATGTCCAAAAACGGCTAACCCAATTTTTAAAAGATAGTCATTTCTAATGTATATTTTATATTGTGTACATTGATCAAATCTTGATGACGTAGTAAGATCACATATCCTTATTCTCTCTCTAAACTAAATTTAGATCAATCTATCCTTCAAAGGTCCTATATTGGTCTTTAATAAATCTATCAATCTTTTCCGTCACTTTCAAAGATTTTATGTCTGCACTAAATAAAAATTTTATCATGTGAATGGACGCGCTTCTGAAAAAGCTGGTTTCTTCATTTTAACGAAAATTCTAAAAATAGGCAATTGACAGACATATAAAAAAGCATACTTCAACAATTTTTTAGGTTATGGTCATTGATCATGATCCCTATTTGGCTCTTCACATATATAGGAAGATTTTCGACAAAAAATCAAACTTTTTAATTATTCAAAAATATCTTCATTTACTTTGACTGCAATAGTGATGGGTACGTGTCTGTGATGTGTCGAAACAGTAGTTTCAGTTTCGAAATTTTGACTCCAAAGTTTCAGTTTATAGGTTTCGGGTTTTTGAAACCGAATTTTCGATAAAATCTAACAAAATTTTAAAAAATCATAAGGGTCTCTCTTATGTTTTTCCCAAAAAATTTGTAAATTTTGTTGAAAACCACAATGGTCTCCCATGATGATTTTCCACCAAAAATTCCCATATTTTCACTAAAAATGTTCAAATTTGTGAATTTTTTCATCAAATTCACATTTTTTCTCTCCAAAAATCGTCATTTCAGGGCATTTTCAGCTTAATGGCAATACCTATGAAGTTTCGAAATTTATCCTGTTTCGTTTCGGTTTCGACCTTTCCAGTTTTGACCCATCACTAGTATGTACTATTATAAAATCCCTATTCAAGTACATATCATCTTATTCCAGAGATCACTTTTAGGTGGTCATTTGTGTGTATCCAGTTTTCAAAGATCATTATTGTTTACCAGTGGTCAGTTGTGGGCAAATAGTGAGCGGGCAGCTCCTGATCGTTGATCACTAAAACATTTGAAAAATATCTTCTTATATAAAATGTGTAATGTCTGTTTTTATGTACGGGCTAACTTTTGCAGATTAAATTCAAACTCTTTTCATGACACGTTTGAAAAGTCGAAATTCTAAGACTTTGATACTAAAATCATGAGGGGATCAAAAACATTAAGGGACAAATTAGTTTTAACGGGCATGTAAATTTACATGCGCTCAAAATTGTTTAAATATAACAATTGTAGGCTACATGTAGCGCATAATAGACTACATAATAGTCTATCTATAAAAAATTACAAGTTAATAAAAATAGAAGAAAAACTGGATTTAAAAGAGAGAGAAAAGATTTTATTTTGGCCATAATTCTTATTTTATTTTCTTTTTCAATACTTCAAAAACAAATTTGAACAAAATGATTATATATTTTTTTTTCCTCAGTACATTTCATACAAAAAGTTTTTTTCTAAGTACATTTCATACCAAAATGATTCTTTATAAATTCACGTGCACTATAGCTTAATCCACGTGAACTTACCCTACTCATTTATTGCTTGCCATTATCGTCACTACTTAACAAACAATCAGTAGACAAAACGTTCGTTATTTTGTCTGATGTTTCATTAGCTTTGATCTTACGCATCATCAAAATTTTGTAAAGATCATTTTAAAATAATGTAATTTTAATTTTGTATTATATTTTTGATTCGTACCAGTTTAAAAGTTTGAGAAATCATCTTCTATTTTTAAGTAATTAGATTTTTTAGAAATTTGTAATTTCTCCTATCTTTGTTCTTCTTTTTATATATATTAATTTTGAATTAAAATGGCTCCTAAAAAGGTTACAATTGTTGGATCTGGAAATTGGTAAGTCGTTCAATAATTTCCAAAATTTTATACCCTTTATAAAAGTACCGAGGCCAAGGCCTCTGACGCTCGCGTATTCTTCAAGAGTGGCTCCGAAGTAAATCGCTTCCGGAACAAGTCTATTATCACAGCGCCCCAAAAAGCCGAAAAGGTGGGAGCAAGGATAAAAAATAAAAATCAAAAAATTGATTTTTTGTGATTTTTAGGGGCTCTGCCATTGCTCGCATTGTTGGCCAAAATGCTCAACAACACTCAAATCTTTTTGATCAAACTGTAAACATGTGGGTCTTTGAAGAAATTGTTGATGGCCAAAAGTTGAGCGAAATTATTAATACACAACATGAAAATGTTAAATATTTGCCAGGAAAGAAACTCCCTGAAAATGTGGTATAGTTTTTGCTCTCCCAAATATATTTGAATTTTTCCAAATGAATTTTAGGTTGCGATAACAGACGTAGTAGATTCATGTAAAAATGCAGATATATTAGTTTTTGTTATACCTCATCAATTTGTTCCCAAAGTTTGCAATCAGCTGAAGGGAAATTTAAAAAGTGATGCCATGGCAATTTCACTTATAAAAGTAAGATTTTTGAAGCTGTTAAGCGATGAATATTGACTCTTCCTGCACTTATCTTAATTCCGTACCCAGGATTTTTTCATGGGGGAGTACAAGATCTTTAAAAAATTTTTTGAATAAAACATAAGATGGACCCTTTGAATTTTTAAACTCTTTTTGGCCCTTGGAAGAGGGTATATGTACCTCCTGTATCCCCTTTCGTACAGTACTGACTTATCCTCATTCTCCTCTCTTCTCATCACAATCGACGATTGGGTTAAGGAAAACTTGTTTCTAAAAAATGCAAACTTTTAGGGCCTTTCTGTTAATCCTAATGGTGGCATAAAACTAATTTCGGAAGAAATTCAAGAAATTCTTAATATTGAAGTCTCGGTTTTAATGGGTGCGAATTTAGCTCATGAAGTTGCGGATGAAAAATTTTGTGAAGCGACTATAGGTAAATATACCTTGTCTTAAATCATAACGAAATTTTAGGCACTCTTAATACGAAAAAGGATGGTAAAATGTGGTTCAAACTTTTCAACACAGAGAATTTCCGAATAAATGTTGTCGAAGATGCAAATACAGTTGAACTATGTGGAGCTTTAAAAGTATGGTTAATTTTTATAATAAGATGAGGAAAATTTTCACATTTAGAATGTGGTAGCCTGCGCTGCTGGTTTTGCAGATGGACTTAAACTAGGAGATAATACTAAAGCAGCCTTGATAAGAATCGGCTTGATGGAGATCATTAAATTTATCGAGAATTTCTACCCTGGTGCTCGCTTAGAAACCTTTTTAGAGAGCTGTGGTGTCGCTGATTTGGTCACTACCTGCTATGGTGGCCGAAACCGTAAAGTTTGCGAAGCTTATGTCACTTCTAAAAAGGTAATATCTCTCAACTATCACACTAATTTATAAACATTTTGAAAAAAATTTTTAGCCATTGTCCGAAGTCGAGAAAGAACTTCTAAATGGGCAAAGTGCTCAAGGTCCTTTAACAGCAGAAGAGATTTATGTTACTCTTCAATCCAAAAATAGTGTTGAAAAGTTTGTTTTTAAAATCTATAAATTATACATATAAAATTTTAGGTTCCCATTGTTTGTAGCAGTTCATAGAATTTGTAAGGGCGAAGTTCCAGCAGACCGACTTATCGAATGTGTTAGGGCTAATTAAACCATTTTCAATATTTGTCTTCTTATTTTTTATTATATATTCCTTATATAAAACAAATTTATGTTTATAATAATAAAATTAAGCCTATTAACATTGCAGAATATAACGAAATTTTTATATTCACAGCATTGTTGCAAGCCTGTGTAGTTATTTGTGTTGGAGTTTGAGAATTTCCAGCAAGCTTAGGGATGACCTTAAAAAATTATCTAGTAATGCTAATTTTCGAAATGGATAAAAATGTCTATCCTATAGCTGTAAGGGGACTTAAAATTTACGATCGTGTTCAGCATAAAAAATTGTGCTAGAATATACCAAATCACGTGGCGGTCGTGCTATTTTGTTAAGGTCATCTATGCTTACTTTATTCCATAGAACTACATCTTCTCTTCGATAAGCATCTCTATTTTTCGAAACATATCCAATGTCATAGTAATTATGATCATCTAACGAAGTGGGTGTCCACCCTAATGTAGAATTTGGCATTCTAAATTTGATTGTAAATAAAAAATTTTGATCCTAGACAAACATATTTTTAGCAAAATCAGTCCAAGTTTGTCCGAAAAAATTCGCCATAGCATAATCTGTTTGCGATATAGTACCATAAAGAATTGAACTATTCCAAATATATTCTTGCATCCATATCAAATAAATTTCACTCGAATGTGGGACAGCTAAATTGTTTTGTATTATAGAAAAAAATGATGTAAAAAAATTACGATTCCATCCTGGAGTTGGATACCATAGGCCAAGTTTGGAAGGATAAGTAAACTGATATAGGTAAACTTGAGTGTTGTTGTTCCAAAGCCAGTTATCTATTTCTTTCGAAGTAGTGGCAGTAAAATATGCCCCAGTGAAAACCTATAATGTTTTATTTATTTTAATTTCGATTTTTAAATTTTCCACGAGAGATGTGGAAGAAGTTTTCTTTCCCCAAGCAATTATGATAACCATCTAAGACATCCCACATAACTTACATCGCTATACGCTTTAAACCAAGCTAGACTATCATTAGCTGCCATATTGCTTGGCAAATAAACATTTTCTACAATTTTAAATACTTCATCTACATTTTGACCCAAATATTGCGTAAATAAAAGCTCAAACGCTGATTTTAGTTTGGCTTCGTTGTAATCAGAGACACTATTGGAACCAGATACATTCAATAATAGGTTAAGAAGCTCTAAAATGGATTGCTTATAAAGAATTGCGCTAATTTCAAAATACCGAACATAGAATACTCGTCTTTATTGGTTCCTTGTAAAATGGGTATATTGGTACGACTCTGCCAAAGATTTGCTGGGTTATCAAGAATAAAATTGTTATCAACCACAATTCGCCATTCAGCACCAGTGTCATTCTTAGATAAAGAAGTCCGGTTTGTAGTGATCATACCTGGGCATGAGGGGGTCCAGAAATGGATGCCCTACCGCAAAAGATGCAAATTTACCCCTTTATCCCCCGCGAAAAAATCTTGGCGATCATTTTTAAATTATCAACTCAATGTTTTTCATTTTTCAATAAAAAATGGAATTTTTACCAAAATCATCAAAATAGATATTGTTGCCTAAAAATATTGCGACCTTTTTTCTTTCCCAACTTGGGATGAGGACACAAAATTTTTGAAGTATCCCCTTTACCCCCCCCCCCCGACAAGATGCAATTTTTAGAATTCGCAAATTTGTATAAGCGTAAAATGGGGAGGGGTGACTACCGTTCCTTGAAAAATTCAAAAAATACACGTAAAATCGAGGTATGTGAGTTTCGGGCAAGGATTTGAATTTTTTGGTACCCGATTTTTGCTTTGAAATGACTTTTAAAAACTTTCCCATGTATTAATCTTACTTTATAAATTCAACTTGATATGCGCATTCAGGCGTTTAACACTAGTACCGAATGTTCGAGAAATTGTCTCTTAAGTTAATTTAAGGTTTGTCGGATCGATATAAAGTCGAATTTAGGCCCCCTAAAGATCGATTTTTCATAAGAAAAAAGGATTCATTTTTGTTAGGCGTTTTTAACGATGAAGACAAAGGTTTGAGACCAAAGTTAATATATCAAAATTTGCGTCTTTTCACCCTCTATAACAAGTAAAAAGAGATATTGAAAAAGCTTTTAACCATAAAAATAACCATTTCTTTGAACCCTAATTTTGAACCCAAAAACCACATTTTGGGCTCTATCTCCACATAGGAGTGGCAATAGGAAAAAAGCTTGGCGGGGTTTTAGTACTCCCACCATGGGTAAAAAATTGGAGTATGTTTGAAAAAAATCGGAGAAGTCACGATTGAAACGTTTCCTTGTCAGCCCCTTAGGGCTGGTACCGTTTGGTTTTTATACCGCCATTGTATCACACCCTCTAGCGGTTTTAGGGGGTTATTTTTCCAGAAAATTTTTTTGGAATAACTTTAATGCCATAAATTTTGTCTAAGTATAGGCATTAAAATGATATATAACTTGTGGAAATTATCTTTTAACCCCCTATGAAAAAACTAATAATATCAATTTTTTAAATTTTGGTTGTTTTTTCGTGCCATAGGTTTTAAAAAATCATAAAAATGAAATTTGATAATTCTTTTTTTGGCTAATTTGTTTATATATTACGTAAAAATTGTGCTGAATAAGATAGCAACAAAATTGTTTTGTTTTATAGAAAAAATCGGCCCATCTTCTAAAACAAAAATATCGAGTCGTAAGTTGGCACTATAAAATAGTTGCTAAGCAAAATCCATATTATTAATACTTTTCATGGCTTCTATCATGTGAAAAAATGTTATCTGATGCTATTTACTGAAAAATAGGATTTTGTCAAACCGCAAATTTACGCGGCTTCAGACTTTCCGCCCCTTTTTCATTATTTGAAACATACATTGGTCGACATAAATATAGGTTCACCCCAGTATTTTCAGCCAAGATTGCAAAGTTTGAAGTGCCATATTTCGAGTAATTTACATCGAATTTACATGAAATTTTATAGAAATATTCCTTGCGATTAGATCTTTCAAAATATACTGGGTCAAATGGGCGTTTTACGCTCTCAAAATTCAAATAAACTTTTTGAAAATAAATTTCAGCCAAATTTGTTAGTAAATCATTTTCAAAAAGTTCATTTGAATTTTGAAGGTATAAAACCACCATTTAACCCAGTAACACCCAGTATATTTTGAAAGATCTGATCGCGAGGAATATTTCTACAAAAATTTCATGATTCCGATATAAATTACTCGAGATATGGCACTTCAAACTGTGCAATTTTAGCTGAAAATACTGGGGTGAACCTATATTTATGTCGACCAGTGTATGTGGGAGGGGGTACACTTGCACCCCCTGCATCCCCTTGGTTACGCCACTGATCGGCAGTTTAAATCTAATGTACAGGGATCTTGCGAACACAAACCATTGCACATTTAATGCAGTAGGATGTGTTTTAAAAACCGAAAAATTAATCATACCAATAAAGCAAACAAATCAAAAATGCAGGCTTATAAAGAAAATTTGAGTAAACAGTAGTAGAGAGAGAGACAAAAATTATCAATCTTTAGAGTTTATATACGTCAACATACGTGGAATAAGTGGCTTAGAAAGCATTTAATTTTTATGCGCACTTTGCTGTTGATTGAATAGTTTGTGCTATGAGAAATTAGAAACAATTTTTGTGCTAATTTTGCTTTTATGATGTGATAGTCGAAGTTATGAAACCAAATATAATTTTTATGGCAGGCATTTAGTAGTTATGGGAAGAAATCAAAGTGGCAAAATAGGAAACGAGATTGAAATTTCGCCGTTTTAATTTCGCGATAACGAAATCGATATGTGAAATACGAAACGAAATCGCGAAATGTGAAATTTATAACGAAATTAAAAAGAAAATACAGTCGATTCTCTATAAGACGAAGCCTTGGGCCGGTCCACAGGGTGGCGTCTTATTAAGAGTCGACTGTAATAACTAAGTATAAAAGAAAAATAAGAAATTAACACGCGCAAGACTATGTACTTTAGTATTTGTCTATATTAAAAATTGTTTTAAGAAAGTTTGTTGTTGATGAAAAGATCACGGTCTTAAGGAAAATTTGGGCACTATTACTTCCCCCCTTTATTTTCCCTCTTATCTTTTTCCCCAATTTTACACAAATTTCAAAGTGAAAAAGTAATAGGGGAAAAAAGTAGGAGGGAAAAACCAAAAAGGGAAAAAAGTAATAGTACCAAAATTTTTAGCTATAGTTTAATGTCCATCGAAAGATGTTTTTGATGTCAAAATTTAAACGTCGAAGGAGTGACTAGTACTTTTTGTAATACTTTCTTCGTGCAAAAATAGGTTAGTAGACGTTTCGAAAATTGACATTTCGAAACGATTTTATGATTTTAAAAAATCATAAAAGTTGACATACTAGTATCGATTAAGCGACGCACTGAACGTGAATTTTTTTCGAAAATCTTTTTTTTTGCGTTTTCTCTCAAATCGACACAAGTGGGATTCGAACCCGAGACCATTAGATTCGAATCCGGGAGCACTCCCACTGAGCCAAATTCACGTTAAAATTTAAATTTTTAATTTTGCCTATAATTTATCTTCTTCAAAATTCCGTGATATTCTATTGTGTTATGCTGAACAACTTTCAAAAAAAATGGGAAACTGCCGCTCGGATCCTCTCCCTCCTCGGTCACCATGCTGATTCCTCCCCCCTCAGTAACCATGCTCGGATCCCGGGCCATCCTGGGTGCGGCATTAGGTGCATGGCCGCCCGTTGGTTGACCGACATTTTTTGGATAAAAATTATTTAAGGGAACAAAGTGATAAGGGAAAAAATGTCGGTCAACCCGCCCGTTTATTTATTTTTATATGAGCCGCTGTAAACAACTAAAAGTTTTTCCACCCCTCCTAAAAAATATATGCTTTATTGTTCGACATGGCGCATGGCGAAAAAGCCGAGTTTAATGAGTCAGATTTTCCGAGTTAACAATAAAAAATTTTATTTGTCAACAATATCAATAATAAAACACAATGGTTACAAGACAAACAAGTTGAATAAGTGACGCACAAGAAAAACGTACAAGGTAAGTCATAAGTTAATACAATAGAACATACGATCATCAAATGTTTCAAATACATACAGCAAAAAATTCTTCTTCCAAGTACTTCTTCGTCGATCATTCTTTCGGAAAAAATCTAACTTGGCAGCAAAAAATCCTTTCGATGTTTCCTGAGAGTTGACTTCAAGAAGAGCCGAAGTGTTTCAGATTCAAGTAGCTTTCAAGGCTCGATGAGCCGCAGAGAGAATTTCTTTGGGACAATATCCGGGTTCAGTAATCAACAGTTTTGATGATGAAATAGTGACGTTCTTCAACAGAGTTGTTAACCGGCGTGTTGTAGGAATTAGATGTAGTCGTCTCCCCAAGAGGTGGCGTCGAAGATGGTCTTGATGTTTTTTTTCTTATAGTATTTTGACCATCTTTAGATAACTTGAATTTACAGCTATCTAAAAAAATACTATATTCAGTAATTCCAAAAATCACGGGAACTTTTGCCGCACCCTGTAGAGGGGAAGAGCAGTGGATCTTTTACGCCAACATGAGAGGCAAAGGGTTGGGCCAGGTGAAAAGCCATCACCTCATCCAAAGCCTGATTTGCACCCCAAAAAGATGCAGCTTACAATGATGAAGAAGAAATCAAAACATGGCTTAGGGCCGCCACTAATTCGTTCGGAAATTTTAGACTTCACTAATTTATCACTAATAACATCACTAATTCCGTTCGGACACATCACTAAGGGTTGGCACAGGTTTGCACATTCTATCGTACGACGGCCCCACAAGCTATCGTACGAGGTCATCGTACGATCGTAAAATTAATGTAAAAGTACGATGAAATCGCCACAAGCTGTCGTACGACACAATACGATAGCATCGTACGAAATTTCGTCGTACTCGTACGATAGCTTGTTCGTCCGTCGTACGAGTGTATTTTACACTCGTACGATAGCTTATGCCGTTGCTTATGACCGTGCGATAGCTTGTGCCGACCCTAATAGACGTTCGGACGCGTTCAGAAACGTTCTGACGCGTTAAGAAACGTTCGGACGCGTTCGGAAACGTTCGGACGAGCGTAATCGAAGATTGATCAAAAATTACGATTTTTGGTGAAAAAATGTCAAATTTTGGACACTTTTGTTGAAAAAATAGGAAATTTTGTACAATTTTAGTCCCGCGCGTGAAGCTCCGCGCACGGACCTCGATTTGGCTTGCGCGCTACCACCTCCTCAATTTGGAAAATTTGATAAAAAGGTAGTTTTTTCGATTTTCTTTCCTAAAAGAATGAGAAAAGTTTGTAGACTCGATAGAAACAAGTTGTTTTTGCCTATTTTCTTTCATAAAATTGTATAAAATATATTTCAGGGGGCAGTTGCTCCCATTGCCCCCTCTTCCCTTAGCTACGCCACTGACCAGCACCATAATTTTGGTCCAAACTTGGGGGGAGTTTTCGACTTTTTCTTTAAAATTTTCATTTTTCTACCCCGAAAATTAAAAAATTTTCAGTGGAGGGGCGGGGGGATTCCATTGCCCTACCTATAATTACGGTGCTGATGATGACCCTGTTTTTACCCTTTTTAATTATTTCCTATTTCATTTTTACCTCAAATATGCTCACTGAAAACGTTGAATTTCTGAGGAAGTTATTTATGATTAAGATCATTTGTAATTTGTACGATTTTCAATCGATTTTCTTCACTCGCTGTTCTTGCACTTAGCATGAATAATTCGTTGTTAGGCCCATTGCCTTACAAAGTGTTTGTTTACTTTTGTACGACGATCACAGCTAAGAAGTGGTCACTTTTTCTTACAAAATTTGTTTTTGTGAAATTTAATTGTTTAAGAATTAAAAAATCCTTATGATATATAATGTTAGAGCAAGGCCAATTAAGGAATTATGAGTATATGCCGGGTCGGAAGCCACAAGTATGTTTTTTTCAAATGAATCAATAATAAATCTATCAACACTATTATTTTAATCTTTTTAGTCTCCAATTCGAAATCCTACAAAACCAACTACCAGAAGAAGTTGGATTATATGGATTATTATTTTAGCTGTCATAGTCATAGCAGCTATTGTCGCTATTATAGTTGTGATAGTTGTCTATAATGGAATTAATGAGCAGAGAAACTTTAGGGAAGTGCCGCAAAATCAATTTCAACAGCCAGGACAACCACCAGTTAATCAGCAACAATTTCATTCTCAAAATCAACCCATGCCTATGAATACTAACTTAAATAATGCAAATCGGAATTTATATGGAAATAATGCGTTAACACCTAATTCTGGGATGAGTGGATCAAATTTTGGTGCAAACAATCAAAATCCCTTTAATTTAAACCAAAATTCTAACCTGAATAGGTAATATACAATCAGGGTGTTTCAGTGAATTAGCACTATTAAAAATTCATTATCTTTTGATAGAAAAAATATTCTCATGCGGTTTTTTGCAAAATGATGAGAAATTTTGGGGTTTTAATGCATATTCAAAATTTTTTTTAAATTTCAATTTTTACCGAGAAAAATTTTAAAAAATCGAATTTTGAATGTTTAAATGTGGTAATTCACTGAAGCACCCTGTATTTTTGTGAGTACATCACAGATATGAAAAAGTGCAGATTTTTTCTAAAACGTGTCCAAAATTGATTCCTCCGGTAAGGCACTAGGTCATTTTATTGTAAAGTGCCAAAGATCGCTTGTTCGAATCCTGCTTGCATCAATTTGTTTTTAACTTTTTTATTTTTTTATTTTTTAAAAGAAATATAGCATTTTTTATAATTTGACAAGATGAATGAAATGACACAGAGATTATCCAATTAGAACATTGTTTTGCGTTATTGAAACGAAAATCTGATTCATTTTTCAGGGTTTTCGTTTCAATAACCTAAAACACTGTTCAAATTGAATAATTTTGGTGCTATTTTATTCGTCTTGGCGAGTTATAAAACATGCCATATTTCTTGTTTAAAATTGTGAAAAGACAAAAAAGTTAAAAACAAATGGGCTTGATTGCACAACTGATATTAAATTATTAGCTGCAGCTATTAGACTTAGCTGCAGCTAGTGATTTAACATCAGTTGTGCAACCGGTTCATGGACCGAAGCGGAACTCGAAACAGCGACCTTTGGCGCTTTGCAATAAATGTCCTAGCTCTTTACCGGGGACACCAATTTTGGATGCAAATTAGGAAAAAATGATCAATTTTCCCCGAATTGACATCTGACCAGACCCTAATGAACCCCTCCCCACAGTCGAAGATAAAATCAAAACCAATGTTGATAATCGATGATAGTTATATATCTTTTTCCAATCTTAAAGCTCGAAGACCTTTTGAAATAAAATCTTTGACCTTGTGAAAAAAGATCGAAACTTGAGTTTTTTTTCTTCCCTTCCCCAAAACTAGAATATTATTTGCATATTATCTTATGCCCAATCTTTTAGGAATATGGGTTCATCCAACATCTTGCCTAATTCAAACCTAAATCCAAATATTCCTAGCAACAACTTTGGCAGTTCAAATTTCAATAGTGGATATAACCGAAACCCACTTCTCGGCACTCAAAATGTTCAAAACCCGCTCAACCAAAACCCGCAAAACAACAACAACTTTTGGAATCCAAATGGAGGGTCAACCAACCAATTGCCGAATAATAACTATAACCAAAATCCACTTCTTGGCACGGGGAATCAACAAAATCCGTTGACTTACAACAATAACAATCCTTGGAACCCTAGTGGAGGCCTAAACAATAATAACAACAACAATCCTTGGAATCCTATTGGAGGATCAAACTATCAATCGCCGATTAATAGCAATCCAAATCAAAACTATCAGTTCTATAGTGGTGGCAATCCTTATTATGGATCTGGTAGTTCCAATTATGGAGGAGGTACAAATACTGGACCAGTGGATCAATTTAGACCGTTACCTTTTCATAATCAATCCACATATCCTATAACAGGATAAGGCTATTGTTTGCACAAGGTGGGCAAAGAATAGGTTTTTTGATTTTTTGTGACTCGGAAATTTATTTTTCTAAAAATGATCCATTATGGATAATTTTGCGGGGAATAATTGCGCGCATTCCCGAACACTAAAAATGCTTCCTTGACTCAGATTCAGAGGAAAATTAAGTTTTAAAGCAAAAATTGTCATTTTCGCATTTTCAACAAGACCAATTTTCCCTGAATCAGGGCTAGGGAAGCATTTTCAGGATTCAGGAATGCGCGCAATCAATTTCTCGAATAAACTTACCACTAGAAACATAAAATTACCCTTAAAAAATAAATTTCCGGATTCCAAAGAATCACAAAAATTCACTTTTTTACCCATCCTGTATATAAATGGGTATAGCTGCAAAATTTATTTAAATAAATTATATATTTGTTATTTATTCTATTTTGTACGAATAAATGTTGAAATTTAAGAGTACAATCAATTCAAACATTTTCGCTGATGAATCATCGGCTCAGTTTTTTGTTGAAAATTTCTTCAGCCTAAAAACAAATTTCCTGGAGAATTTTTAGTTTATTTTCTAAAAATATTTAGAACACCACATCTAAAAATAGCTTTTAATGATCATTCTATTTATAACGATTTCTTTTTGTGTCAATTGTTTTCTACTATTTTCAAAAATATTTATAACTTGAAAATTGATGTAACATTTTCCGCCTTTGAGACAATTATGCCCGTCATAAAAATGAACAGATTTTGATTCTTAAAAATTCTGTAGATACAAAAATAAACTTTTATTCACCGGTAAATTATGTTTTTCATATGCTTAAATTACAATAATTGATATAAAAAAATAAATTATAAAATTTTTTGCGACAGTTTTACTCTGTAATTAATTGAAGAAAACGTTCCTGATCTCCTATGGATCGGATAAACGTTGATATTTCGGGGTTTTATGAAGAAGAACGGGCAGTATGTGAAACAACTCAATAATAAAGAAAAGAAAACTTTCTCACAAGAACAAAGAAAAGATAGGTGCTTATTCGCCTTTTAGGAAATCCCCATTTTGGTGGATGTTTTATGACATCAAGACCTTATTTTTTTACACGAGCAGTTGCAATAAAAAGCGTTTAAAAACGAAAAAAGTACCTATTTGGAGAAATCTATTTCTTGAATTTTTTAAAAGTTTTTGATATATCATTGTTTTGGCTGAGAGTGGGAATTCATGAAAACAAAATTAAAAATCGAAATTCCCCAGTTAGAAAAGGGGTGAAAAAGGGGATATTAAAAATTCTATTTCCCCTTTCGATCAAAATAAAGTTTTGAAAAGTAACGAGCATAAAGTTGACATTTAATCGCTGCTCCTTGTACGTCATCTAAAAACGTCTAAAGGTCGGAACACCACTTTTAATTTGATAATCAATAAATGATACATATTGTCCTTGCTTGATATCATTGCTAATTATAAAGAACCTTATTTGAAACTTGTTTGTAGTCGTTTTTCTTAATTACATTAGTTGAAACATTTAAAAAACATGCCACTTTACAACTCGAAGTTTTTGTCTACCCTTTATGTTGTATTTAGAGAAACATTTTTAGTTTAATAGTTAATATGATACAGATCTTATGATGGAAAGGGGAGACTCCCCTTAACTTCTCTCTGATCGGTCAAAATGGCCAGTCGAGTGAGAGAGACTTTCGGGTCAGTGCCCCTTCCCCCAACATTATTATATCCCTCCTC
The DNA here is from genome assembly GCA_034698545.1 of Acrobeloides obliquus. Classification (NCBI taxonomy): domain Eukaryota; kingdom Metazoa; phylum Nematoda; class Chromadorea; order Rhabditida; family Cephalobidae; genus Acrobeloides; species Acrobeloides obliquus. Next base: position 2,418 of record JAQGBS010000296.1, on the reverse strand, counting down.
TCGACGAGGAGGGACATAACATACATCTAGGACCCCCTAAATTAGGGGGGGGATAACTAGCAGCACGCAGCTTTCGAAAAACCCAACTAGCAAAAAATACAATTTTTTGCCAAATTTGTGACCATTTTTGCTTAAAAAACACCATTTTTCATCAATTTTATCCCAAAAATAACATCTTAAAGTCATTTTTGCCCTTAACAAAGTTTTTTTTCAAAAAATTTTTTAGTGTAAATCGTCCAACTAGCAGCCAGCCTGGTAAAAAAATCTAACTAGTAGCTGGCCCACATTTTAGGGAGGGGTTCCAAAACCTATGGGACATAGTAATGTTTTTCCAAATTTTATGAAAAAAATATAAGGGGAACCATTAGAATAAAGAAAAAATTTTCGGTTACGAGGGGTCAGACCACCATGATACGGATGAACAAGAGTTAAAGAAAGTTTTTATGTTGTGCGGAAAAATTATCCATCTCAAAACTTTCCCTACCACAATAAAACTATCTATGTTTTTAAGTCTAGTTTCATAATCCGACAAAAAAATAATCGATTCCCAAGAACTAAAGTTGACATAGCTTATGTCAAGTAAAAGAAGCATTTATTTAGAAGGAATTATTTAAAGTAGAAATTTTTTTGTTATTTTTTCGACTTTGCCATGCATAATAATTGCATTGCTATTTGAGAAGCTTTTATGCTGCTACTTTAATTTTTGAGGCCTACTTATTTGAGCTTAAAATGTGGTTTGAAGTTAAATTGTGCTTGACAAAATGAATATATTCAATAATTTTATTCATTTATATATACAAATTGTCATTTTTCGCTTCAAAAACCCAATTTTTCCCTGAATTAGGGCCAAGAAAGCATTTTCAAGTTTCGAGGATGCGCGCAATCGATTTTTCGCATAAAATTACCCCTAAAAAAAGTTCATTTTTGCAAAAATTCAAAAAAATTTTTTCGGAAGTGCTGCTGAAAGTGCTTACCTCTCCCCTTTAAAGGGTGGCCCGATTAACGAGTGTTCATTGTATATATTGAGACATAATATTTTCCAAATTGGTATTTGTATAGGTTTTTATTTTTTTGTTTCTAAATATTTTGAAATAAATATTCAGATCTTTGATCATTAGTAACACTCGCAGGGCTTGTGATTTTAGTATTTTTTAGAGAATTCGACCTTGCTGAACACGACGGAGCCAAAATAAAATTTTAACCATTTTGAAAAACTGTATTTTTGGTTCAGATTCAATATATATAGATTTTTAAAAATATATTTTGAAATAATTGTTTTTAGAGTTTATTTTAAGTTTTTATTTTTCTGCTTTATTTTTTCCATTTTACCATGGACACAGCATTTCTAGAGGACACATTTCGTAAGTTTTATCTTATATTAGCGAGAAAAAGTTTAGAAAAAAGCACATTTCATAATAGCCATTGATTGTAATTCCTGTTCTTATTACGTAATCGATTTTATAGAATCAACTATGGATACTATTAAAAGCACTAAAAAATGGAATGAATTGAACAAAGACATAGAATCTTATCAATCGAATGAAAGACTCGCGCATGAGCCGTTTGATGAACTAATTTTTAATCTGTGTAGATCTGAAAAAGAAAACGGTGTAGCTAAAATGGAAAAACTAATTTCGGTTAGGATAAAAATGATTAAGTAATTTATATTTTTAAAATTTTAGATCTTGAAAAATCATGGACTCAAAGAGAATGACCCAAGGTTACAACCGATGCTACTCAAATTCCAAAATATTGTAAGAAGAAAAGTTGAATTGCAAGAAAATTTGAATGATATAAAGCCAACAAAACTATCAAAAGATGATTTTAAAAGGTATCTTCATATATAAAACGTGTAATGTGCGTGTGTTCTGTTAACTTTTACATTGTTCGGACTAACTTTTGAAGGTACAATTCAGCTCCCCGTCACGATATACCATCGTGATCAGGACACAGTTCTAAGACGTTGACACCACATTTGTGAAATTTGATGAAAAAACTTTTTTCATTGTTTTGCCTTGGGGGGACCAAAGGGTAAAAAAGCAGCGTTATTTTTTACATGGTTCCTCCCTAAATGGGTCCAATATTTCCTGCAAAATCTCAAAAATTTTTTCCCTTTTGGTATTCAAATAAAGGTTACTTTTTAGTTGTGTTAGAGAAAGTTTGCCAATTATCACTAAAACACTCCAAAGTGAACTTGTTATTCCCGATTGGTCAAAATTTTGTAAAGAAATTGAAAATATTTACAAGCATGTGAGTTGACTATAATATTTTTTATTATTCTTTTCATCTATTTTAGTGCAAAACAATTTCTGATGGCAAAGTGGCCTCTTATATTCCACAACTTGCTCGCCTAGATCCAAACTCATGGGGTGTGGCTATTTGTAGCGTAGATGGACAACGTGCTTCTTGGGGAGATGA
>JAQGBS010000295.1:0-23856 GCA_034698545.1 Acrobeloides obliquus | reverse complement strand
TTTTGGTGTCATTTTGTTCGTCTCATTTAGCTATAAAAAATTGCTACAATGTTCATTTTATAAAAATTTAAAAAATCAATTCAAAAATCGATTTTTTTGCAAAAAATTCAAAAAAGTTTGTGTTTTACAATGAAGAGCTTGTAGCAAACTCAAAATTTCAAACACAATTATCTCGAAAGCTACAACGATTCACAACATGCCGTAAAAAAAAATGCTCAATTTTTCATGATCTTTTCGAATATATCATTTTTTCATATGATTGTAAATTACTGGACTGGTCCTTTAATACATTGACCACCCATTTGTTATGACTTTTCTTTCATAAACAAACCAATTGTTAAACATTTTCAAACAATCTAAAGTAACCATAGTAACCATACTGGTCACCACAAGCTTATAGAATTTTAACAAGACTATTTCGTATAATGCTCTTGACTTATTACACCATTTTACACATTTTATTCTCAATTTTGTACAAAATTTCATATTCCATGCTATGTTATAATTGCACCTCATCATTAGGTCGTACTATGGATGAAGATCAAAGTGCGAAGGAAGCCATGAGAAATTTCTTGGATGCTAATTATAATATTCCGCCCGTAAATGAAAATTGCAATGCGCCTGAGAATTTTTCTCTTGAGGTTAAATATGCGCCTTATCAAACGATTAGTGTGAATGAGATCAATTGTCCGAATTCGGATAAATGTGTTAAGATTATGGTGGAGAATTCTGGTAGGAATTTTTGGACAATCTTCACCTGTTCTTATATAACGATTGTTACGATATCGGCACCAAAAAATTTGCATTTTTTTGCATCCTAAAGTTGCACCGATTTGAGTTTACGCACTGGTGGAGTCGACCGCTCCTGGCCTTATTTTTAGATTGTGAGAGCGTAAATTGATTCTAACCCAAAATTTAGAATCCAAAATTTAGAAAATCAAAATTTAGACAACCTAAAATTTAGAAAGTTCGAAATTTAGAAAAATAAAACTTAGAAACCCGATATTTAGAAACTCGAAACCCGCCTAAGGCTAAGCTTAAGGCTAAGCCTAAGGTTTAGCCTTAGGCTTAGCCTTAATCTTACCCTGAGGTTTAGCCTAAGGCTAAGCTTTAGGCTAAGCCTAAGCCTAAGCATGTCGGGTATGGGTGGCTTTCGTAGTAGTAGAATCGACTCAACGGTTTCCTGTAAGTCCAAACTTGCTTGTTTGACATTGCTGTGATTTTGATCTATAGGCAGTTGACCTTCGAGCTCATCATAAATTTTTTGAGTATCTCTTCTCTAGCTTCACGTTATCCTATCAATTTTAGGCCTAAAATTTACTATTCGAGGTTGCCAATCTTATGTGTACAAATCCGAGACCAAATCTCAAAACATTGGATGCAAATCCGGTCAAAGTCCGACAATTTGTTTCTGTCAAGGAGATTATTGCAATCATGGTACTAACTCAAAAAGTGCTTATTTTACCCAACTTTTTATCATATTCATAGTTTTTATTAATTTTTATCGATCACACGAATAAATAAAATCATTTATTCCCATCCATCGACATCAAAGTGAAAAATTTCCGGGTCGCGGGGATCATTAAAGGACCAGTGCAACAGAAAAATCGATTTTCTGAAAATAAGCCTATCATGTAGAACTGCGTTCACTGATCATTTTTTATTTTTACACCATAGAGCGTAGACCTCATTTTCATGGAGAAAAATTGCAAAAAAGTGAGATGACTAGAGACAATTAAAATTCGATAGATCATAACAAAATTAAAAACATATGAAATATAGACCTCTGAAGCGCAGTGGGAAAGCATCGACTTTTTGCCACCAGAGGTGGCAGGTTTGATCCCCTCCGAGGGACAGTTCCTTTTTGCATTGTCCCCAGTTACCTCACTTTTTTGCAATTTTTCTTCATGAAAATGATGTTTACGCCCTATGGTGTAAAAATATAAGTGACCAGTGAACGCAGTTCTACATGATAGGCTTATTTTCAGAAAATCGATTTTTTGTTGCACTGGTCCTTTAAATTTGGTCCAAGGTTCGGCGCAATTTCTGGTCCAAAGTTTGGCTTAAATTAGTTCAAATTTTGGCTCGAATTTTGATCCAAAATTAGGTTCAAAGTTTAGCTCAAATTTGGTCTCAACGTTTAGCCTAAATTTTGTCCAAATTCGGCTCAAATTTAGTTCAAATGTTTGATTACAACAGCTAAAAATTCCCAAAACATCGACTTTATTTTGACTAATAAATCAAAGTATCTATTTTTATCTGTCGCCAATTTGGTTGATTTTTATCAGAAAATTATAAAAACAAATATTTACTAGTTTATAAATAAAATTCATAATTTTGAAATGATTTATTTGGGTTTAAAAAGCAATAAAAATTTTCAAAAACAAACCTCGTTGACCCACGGATTTTTGGTTAAAAAAGTCAAATATTTTATTATCTGTTCAAATAAGTTTTAAAAGAAAAATCTAGAATATTTTTTCTTTAAAGATTAAAGTTAAGTTCTAGAAACTGTCCAAATCCTTCACATATCATTCAAATATAGGTCAAACAAAAATGAGCCATATTAAAAACGTCACACACCAGGTTCAAAATTTTTTGCGGAGCGATACAAAAAAACAAATTGTAGAATACACTTCCCCTGAATGACTTTTGTTAAAGCAGTTTAAAAATCTATCGTTTAATCTTATGTTCTGATAAAAACGCGATTTAAGGCCATACCGTAAATATTGTAATATACGCCCCCTCTAATTGAAGCCCTTCTCTAATTAACGCCCCCCCCCCCCAAGGGGTTGAAAAATTGACTACACCCATATATGTTCGAAATCGTTAAAAATCTAAATAATGAATCTAAAATTTGAGCGAATAGCGTTTTTTATCATGTTTTTTTTTCTCTTTTCTTAATGAGAATTTTTATATCACGATCTCTTTCTTAGGTAAAAGAATCAAAATGACGAACAACACATAAAATTCTTAACGACCGGAGATGAAAATGAAAACCTTGAAGAATTCGGAAAGGGAAATAGCAATAAGTTGATAAGGAACTAGTATAAATTAATAAAGCTGGAATAGAATCAGCAGTCATTCCTGGCGGTTGTACGAAGTTCATTCAGGTTTTTTTGTTTTTAGGGGGAGGGTGAGGTGGTCTTTTACATTTGCTTCTTTTATGCACCGGACGTCTCTTGGAACAAACCATTTAAAGATTTGATACTCGACCAATATAAAACATGGATAATGCATGGTGAAAGGGAGATTACAGCAAGCGCTAATCCTCGAGCTTCGCCTATGGCAGTATACTTGGAATGGGTCGCAAATGCTTGGTATAGTTTACCTAAGGAACTTATCAAGAAATCATTTAAAATTGGCTCAGTTACTACTTCGATAGATGGCAGTGAAGATTATCTTATCCATTGCTTCAAGCATGTGATTCCGAATTGTTTGAGCTTTTGCGTCAAGCTCGTGCAGAAGAGCAGCTAGCTGAGCTTATCGAAGAAATTGACGTGTATAATGATGCGTCATTATACATGTAAAAACATATAAGATTTTGACATAGATTATCATCATGAAATCGCATCTTTTCTTATCTGTTTTTCCGATCAAATTTTGTAAATATTTGCTCTACATTGACTCATTTATATGGCTTATTGGTTGTATAAAAAGAGTGCTAAAAGCTCGAAAAATCAGTCTCGGAAAAATCGACAATGCTCAAGTTGGGTCTTCTTTTTCTAGCAGCTGTTTTTAACGGTATCTTTGAATTCTCTTTAAGGGGGGGGATAAGAATTAGGAGCTAATCTCTGAAAAAATTTTTACCAAAATAGTCTATCAAGGGGTAAAATCATGCGAAAAATCGATTGAGCTTGAAGCGTGAAAATGCTTCCTTGACCCTGATTCAGTGAAATAGATGTGTGTATTAAAGCGAAAATCGAAAAATTTTGAAATTTATCCCTCAAAATCATATTTCTGGGGGTAATTGCATGCAGGCAATCGATTGCGCACATTCTCGAAGCCTGAAAACGCTTTCTTGACCCTGGTTTAGGGAAATTAATACATGTTGGATTTTCGCTTTAATACACACCCTTATTTCTCTGAATCAGGGTCAAGAAGCATTTTCACGCTTCGGGAATGCGCGCAATCGATTTTTCGCATGATTTTATCCCTATATAAGCTATTTAGACAAAAAAATTTTCAGAGATTAGTCTCTAATTCTTACCTCCTTTAAAAAATCTTTTCTAGTCGGTTTCGCCGATGTCATCGTAAACGGCCACCAAGGCCCGGATGAAGTCGTTTCTAAACGAACCATGGAAACCACGATCAACCTGGATGCCAATGGTGTTCTCCGAGGTTCCACTACCCTTAAGGCTCGTCACTGGATCTTAGGCTTCACTGGTAATCTATTTTTTATCCGATTATTTACTCAATTTTAAGGCGGAGTCGCTGTCGTTTTATTCGACGAAAACCAACAAGAGCTATGGAGAACCCCAGATTGGCATAGTTTCGGTGTCAACTTATGGTCGAGTTCCACCCGAGAATGGTCGGAGCAAGTCCCGGCGAAGATCGTCCCTCAAGTGAAAAAATTCTCGATCATCCATGCTCATACTCCAAAAGATCGATTCTTGCCTTGGCTCAAAAACAATTGGCCACTTGTGATCAAGGTGATTCAAACTGTTATGGGTGCTGGGAGATAAATTTTGAATGATATTTTCGTGAATTTTTAATCAAGTTTAATAAATGCAATATTTGATTTTGTTAACACGGATATTTATAAGAATAATTTTTTATCTTGGCTTGTCGATTTGTATGCTTCTTTAATCTGCGAAAAAATTTATTCTCTCTTGTTTTTAACATTACTAAACAAGAATAACTTGCTAACAAATTTCACAAATTTTCCAAGCACCAAATAGACAAGATACAAAACAATCAAAATTGAGACCAAAAGCGGAAGAATAATATCAAGACAGTAGTACTCAACCGTATTCAAATTTCGTCCATACATATCCAAATTATTGTCAAACCCAAATTGTGCTGCAAATTCGGAATATTTTAAAAGTCGCTCTTCTGGTTTCATCGGTTTGGATTTGACCATTTCTGACAACCTTTTGACATTTTTGTGGTAGCTAAAAGTATACAAAAATCTTTAACAAACGACCAAAATTTTCACCTGGGATCATCTAAAATCGATTTGATAGCTTGAACAAGTTTTTCTTTTCCATTCATAAGATCCCCCTTGGATGCTGAAATTCCGACTTTTCTATATTCAACAGCTAGGGTGTTTCTGGACTGGTCTGCAAACAGTGGGATGCAAATTAAAGGTACACCTCGCGTCACGGATTCCATTATACTGTTTACTCCACCATGAGTTATAAAAGCTAGCATTTTGGGGTGGTCTAAAAAGAGGATTTTTTCGCAGATTCAAAAGCTGAAATAAATTTTTTATGAATTTTTATTCAGCAAAATTGTGTTCCTCGTCAAAAATCCAAGATCCCTTCAGCTATACGCAGAGTAATTAATATATGACACCCATATTCATATACTTTGAAAATACATATATATAAACGTACTTAACAAATCAGCTTGAGGCAGCCATTTTCCGATGACCAAATTTTTATAATTAGCAGTAAAATTATCGTCTTCTTTTTCGTATTTCCACAAAAATGTAATATCTGGAAAGTCTTTAAAAACGCTCAACAAGGTCTGTTTTTGCTCGTTTAGCATTTGATAGCTCAAAGCAATCGATCCAAAAGAGACAAGTATAACACCTTTTCGGGAGTTATCCATGAGTTGTTGGTACTTCTGAAAAATGCAGCCTTATATAACTCACATGATCTTATATGACAATATATATAGCCCTATATAAACCTTTATAGCCTATATAACCTAATTCATAGATCGACAAGGTGAGGGGGGAGGGGATCCCGATGAGATGGTTCCCCACCACCTCATTAAATTCGGCTAAGATTTTAATAAAAAAGGACCTTTTTTAGCTTAAGGTAGTCTTCTGACATCCAATTTTTATGAACCACCTCATATGTTTCGGCAGGTCCTCAATTTTGGGTCCATGAGTGAATGAGTCAGAGGGAGACCCCCTGCTAACCTATGACCTACTTGTTCGAGAGCCTTAGGCTTAGCTTGTCCGATTCCTCCAATATAAACAATTTTATGAGACACCGGTCTTGGAAAATCAATATGTTCATCGACATTAGCAAATATTAAACTGCTTTCTCTGACCATGCTCTACATTTTTACTATAATAATTGGTGGATGCGCAAATTTTTCAACAAAGATACAAATTTTGATAGCATAGCTCGGTGAATTTTACTCTTATGAAATTCACAAATTTGAATATTTGTCTAATTTTCAAGAAAATCCAGTTATTGGAACGATCGATAGGGTTAAAATTTGAATTTAAACAATTTTTTGTACATACCATAACATCAAAATCTTGTCCCAAGACTGGCCTGGCGATTTCTTCAATATTTCCAAAGAAAAATTTTGGAAACAAATTATACCCCAAAACGTGATTCAATATCCCTTTAACCCTTCCAATATAAGTTAAAGGTGGTGGGCTGTGTTCGAACATTACGTATCTAAAGATGTTGTCTAAAAAAGGTTTTTAAAATTTGCATATATGGTACCATAGGCGTAGTCAAGGGGCTTAGTATGGGAGGAGATGGAGCTGAGAGGGGCTGGGAGGTGGGAATGAAAGAGTGTTTTAAATGTTTAAAGGATGTTAGGAGCTGAGAGAATGCTGGAGAGGAGAGATTGGTCTGAGAGAGGACTGATGTGAGTGGAGGGAGTGGGACTGAAAAAGAGGTATAGAGCCGAAAAAATGAAGGTCACCTTAACAAATTCTTCAGTCTCCGCCAAACCTGGGGTCTATCTACGCCTATGTATGGTACTAACCATGTAAAAAACTCGGAGTAGCAGGAATTCCTAGGTGGCTAGCAGCTATTGGAAAAAGTGCATTTGAAAACACAGTAATGTAATTTTGAAGTTGGATTCTTTTGAGAATGGCGTAAAAACAGGCGTCGAAAATTTCTCCTATAGCAAGATCGAAATTTTCAGATTTTATTTGGTTCATGATCTTGTCGTCAATGATTTGGTCTAAATTTTATAAAGATTTTTTGCATTTTTTTCGAAATCTTACATTTACATAAAGTTGCAAATGAGCCAGATAAAGTTTTTAGTGCCTAAAATTTTATACTACAGTTTTATAAGTCAAACTAACGCCTTGTCTCATAGAATAGTCCGGTTCTTTAGGATTCCATATAGTGTTTTGTCGATTTGTTGGGAAAGGGATTTGAAAATCCAACGGGCGAATAAATAGCTTAGCTAATTTTGTACCAGGATTTGTTATATTCACATTATAATGAGGCTGATACACTACCTAAATATCAGTCGGTCTAAAAGTTTCTGCGGTTTCGGTGGATTTTGAAAGCTCGTGACCTGAACGCCACGGAATACCCCCATGTGTATGGTACGATATCGCTTCCCTGATGATCTACGAGCCTCTGAAGTGAACGTCCCGACCCCCTAAGTTTTTGGTCGTCAACATCTCGAGTCGATTTAGAGACAACGTTTGATGAGGTCTCTGATCCGAAGTAGTACCCAAATTCCAAAATGCAGTCAAACCCCTTACTAAGCCCACCGCTTGGGAGGCGATGAACAAAGTGTTGACTTGTTGATTTTTGCCTTACCACTTCATGTCCACCTTGAACTAAAACATCCGCAATAGTGCCCATAAAATTAACATGACTACTAGCAAATTGAGGGCTATATACGAGAATTTTATAAGTTTGAATGCGTTGAATAAAACCCAGTAATAGAACTATGCAAAAAATTGGCTTCATTGGACAAAAAAAATGAAAGAAAACTAATAGTAAACCGTCTGAAAAATGAAGAGATAGATTTTTAATCAATATAATACACTTTTATATCGATTGATTTGTTTAGATTTTTTGATTAAATTGTAACTCTTTTGTTTTCCTTTTGCTGGTCAAAGAGTATGGGACAAAATTAAGAAGTATTAAAAAAATTTAAGGATCGCAAAAAATATTGAAAAACTGATAAAGAAAGATAAATTTTTATCCGGCTAATCTTTCATTCTTCTTTTGCGTGGCGACAGTTGAGGACAAGCACTTGAGGATGAGACATTTGAGGATGGCTATTTGAGGACGGACATTTGAGAACGGGACACTTGAGGACGGCTATTCGTAAATGGCATATTTGAGGACGGAACATTTGAGAAACAAAGGTGGAATATGTTTTTTAGGCCCTAAATAGCACCCATTCATGAAAGAGGAACAACATAGGCACACTTTTGAGTGGGCGTGGCGACAGTTGAGGACGAGCACTTGAGGATGAGACATTTGAGGATGGTTATTTGAAGACGGATATTTGAGGTCGGCCATTCGTGGACGGAACATTTGAGGAACAAAGGTGGGATATGTTTTTTTAGGCCGTAAATAGCACCCATCCTTAAATGTCTCCTTCTCAAGTGCCCGTCCTCAACTGTCGCCGCGCCTTTCTTTCGACCAAGCTTCAATAAAGGGCCTGTGTAAAACGGGTGCACCCATGGGTGCGCACCCAAATTGTGTAAAATGAGCGCGACCAATTTTTTCAAAGAGGTTAACGATCCCAGACCTCGCACAAAAAGGAAACTACCCCTACTTTTTGGTCCTCTTTCAGATGTTGAAGTCCGTTTGGCTTTATCTAATGGCCTGATTCAGGGTCTTGGTGGCAAATTCAAATTCAAAACTAATTCCAACAATCGCCAACTTCAAACGCGATTATCTCGATAACGATTCAGAATTTACTAAAAAAATGCTCCATTTTTCATGAATTTTCCGAATATATATAAATTATGGCAAATTTTGCAAAATAACAAAATGCACCCGTTTTACACAGTATTTTTGGGGTCGATTACAATGAAAGTACCCCAAAGCCATTAGATAAAGCGAAACGGACTTCAGCATCTGAAAGAGAACCAAAAATTAGGGGTAGTTTCCTTTTTGTGCGAGGTCTGGGATCGTTAGCCTCTTTGAAAAAATTAGTCGCACCCGTTTTACACAATTTGGGTGCGCACCCATGAGTGCACCCGTTTTACAAAGACCCCGTAATTTGTCAAATTTTGGTATTAGTATTCAATATTTTTAAATTTATGGACTTTGAGTCATAAATATTAGCAAACAAATCCTATTTTTAAATGGTGTTCCGATTTGTCTTCGTCTTTATCGGCGCTTTATTTTTACAATGATTCACCTTCTTTGTATGGCAATAATCTTATTGCTTTAACCAGAAAGTAACATGTTCATTAGCAATTTTTTTATGAAATTTCTTCCACCCACATCCGTTCTCACGATTACACCATTTCAAAATTTTGTATATCATCCATATTTGAGCTGATAAGATTAGATTTAAGTGTCAATATATAAGCATTGAAGACAAACAAGAAACCATACACACTTTTTCAACGCATTTTAAAGAGGGTGCCGTTTGCGGACCTATCTCCAAAATAATTTTTTTCTCTAAATTGGCTGATTTTTGGTACTTGAGGGTTTTCGAACATGGGGTACCCCGATAAGGGATCATAAACATTTTTTCGGAACTCGATAGAGCCGATCGAATTTTTACTCAGAAATTTAGAGAGTCATGAAAATTTTTTCGGAACTCGAAGAGCCGATCGAATTTTTACTAAAAAATTTAGGGGGTCATGAAAATTTTTTCGGAACTCGGGACTTATGCCAATCGATTTCTCGTGCCAGAAAACCCCCGAGAACCAAAAATCAGCCAATTTGGAAGAAAAAACTTTTTTTCGGAGATAGGACCGCAAACGGCACTCCTTTTAACTATTCAATTTTTTGGGTTTTATATCTTATTTGCTAGGCTTAAAAATGGAAGGTCTAATTGAAGTGATCAATGAGATTCATGATGTCTTAAAAAAGAATAAAATAACGGCCAAAGAAATTCAATTGCCGAGATTTGTTGTGGTTGGTGAACAAGTAAAACATTTTCATAAATTTTTAAGATTTTGGTCAGGGATAGGGATAACCTACATTTCTTCATTGTTCTTTTTAGAGCGCTGGTAAAAGCTCGTTGCTAGAAACGAGAATTCTTTCCAACTGGTGAAGATATGGTAACAAGAACTCCTTTAGAGTTAAGGTTATTTAACATGCCGGAAGGTGACGAAAAGCGTCCGGAAAAAGTATTATCAAATTTTTTTTTAAAACAAATTTTTCATTTAGCATGGTAGCAAAGTAAAAGGAGAATATGCCATATTTGAACATAAAACTGAGCATATTTTTGACAATTTTCGTGAGGTTTGCAGCGAAATTGAACGTCGTACTGATGAGTTAACTTCAAAACGACGAGTAAATTACCAGTTTTTATTGAAAAACTAATTTTTTTTAAAGGATATTTGTGAAGAACCAATCTGCTTAAACATATATTCAGCAAAAGTGGTGAATTTGACGTTAGTAGACTTACCTGGTCTTGTCCAAAATCCAACTCCGGATCAACCGGAAGATATCGAGGTATTTCTTTCAAACTATTGAGACTATAGTTATAGGAAAAAATCCAAAGACTTGTCGATAAGTATATAAAGGAAGAAAAGACCTTGATTTTGGTTGTTACTAAAGCTAACAATGAACTTCAAACATCGATTGCATTGAAAGCAGCTAGAAGAGTAGACCCATCGCTAAAGCGAACTCTAGTTGTTTTGACTCACGTAGATCGTGTTGAAGCCATGTATGATCTAGAAGGAATGCTACTTGGCAAAAAGATTCCTGTTAAAAATGGCATTGTCGGAGTAAAGCTTCGTTCCAAACAAGAAAAAAGTGCTGGGAAATCCATAGAAGATTGCATAAAAATCGAAGCTAACTTTTGGAACAAATATCCGAAGAGTATTGCCAACAAAAATGGAATTAAATTTTTATCACATCGACTAAACCAAGTAGAAATTTCTTTACGAGATCCCTATCTCTATCCCTACCCCTATCCCTACCCCTATCCATGTCCGTACCCATATCCGTATCGATATTCGTATCCCTATCTCTATTCTTATCCTATACATGTATTTTAGCTTCTTATGGAGCATATACGTGACAATTTACCCCAACTAAGGCAACTAATCCGCGAAAAGATCAAACAAACCGAATCGGAGTTAGGAGATCTTGAAGAACCAGTTGATGACGCCGACAAGAACCTAACATGTGCTGAAATTTTAAAAGAATTTTCCAACAATTTTGAGTTGGCCCTAGAAGGTGATGGGGAAGCAAATAGATTGTAAAAAATACAGTTTTTTATTCTTCTCACAGATAAAATTTAGTGGCGGAGGTGCAAGAATTTTACATGTTTTTGAGAAAATTTTTGTTCCAGCTTTGGAGAAAGTGGTTTCGATCGAGATGCCAACCGATCAGATTTTGAATGTGATTAAAAACATTGCTGTAAGTTGTAATTGTTTACAAAAAATGAATTTCTTTTAGGGATACAACGATCCTATATTCATATTGGAAGTGGCCTATCGAAAATTAGTTTCTGCTTCTATCACAAAACTAAAATCGGAAAGCTTGGACTGCACGGAAAAAATCTATGACGAGTTGTTGAACATTGTTAAAGAATGCTATGACAAAGTTTATGTAAGTATAGAAAATCTCTGAAATCATGGGAATTTATGAAATCCGTAGAATCTAGAGGTGCGGCAAAAGTTCGTTACTACTAAGGATTAGCGACAGCAAATGACAGGGTACTATTTCAGGAAAATTTTTTCTAAAATCAAACTTGTTAGAGGTATTTTTGCGATAAACCGATTGCGCGCATTGACAAAACATGAAAACGCCAGACACGACCACGCAGGGATGCAAATTTTTTGAAGTTCTTCAATCACTTATTCATCTTCTTGATTGTTTGATGAATGACTTCAACGGTAGGTGAATGGTTTCATTTTATAGATTTTCATAGGTATCCCTGCGTGGTCGTGTTTGGCATTTTCATGGTTTGTCAATGCGCGTAATCGGTTTATCGCAAAAATACCTCTAACGAGTTTGATTTTAGAAAAAATTTTCCTGAAATAGTACCCTGTGATTTGCTGTCGCTAATCTTAGTAGCACCACAAGTTTGGTGCATTTTGAATTCAAATATTTCTTGAAGGAAAAATTAATTCTCTATGCGGTTTTTTATCAGAAGTAAAGATTCGATTCTCTACTTTTCTATTTTGAAGGAATTTTTAAGCCTCGATGTTCAAAACACCTTCGAATTCCCTCTTTTTTCAAATTTCGGGCATTTTTTTACTATTTTCATATGTATAAAATTGCCTATTTCTTATAGATAAACATCTTTTTCAATGCGGTTTTTTGAATTTTTTCGAATTTTTTTAACATGTATTTAGCTAAAATTGTGGGTGCAAATAATACTTGCCGGTAGTTGCATTTTTGCATCATAGGCAAGTAAAACTTGTACATACAAGTTTTACTTGCCTATGAATCTTTGTGATCTCGAAAACCAATAACTTTAGCAAAAATATCGTCGATATCCAGTTATTTGTGAAAAAGCCCACGAAGTCATGACTACCTTAATTATGGATCAGAAAAAGCCGACAAAGAAATTTTTGGCAGACCTAGTTCGCATCATGTCAGGATATATTAACAAAAATTCTCCTGGATTCATGACCGAAGAACTAAAAAAATTCATTGCTGATCCAATGAAAACGCATGATGTGTTTATTAAAAAATTTATTCAAGATTTAAACTTTGTAAAAATGGAAGTTGAAGGCGACGAAGAAGATAGTTTTAAAGATCGAGAGCTAAAATTCATTTTGGAAAATTCGGTATGTTTTATAAATGCTTGTTAGTTAAAAATTTTAGAATAAACAAATAACTTCGATTCCATCGGATCCTAATTTAGAAGATGATGGGGAAAGTTATTCGGAGCATTTAACCTATGTTCCTCCAGAAGACAGGGTTTACGGTCATGGAAGTGTATCAGTAGCTAGTATCATAACCGGTAAAACGTCATAACATTGTTTAAACTTAGGCACGAGATTTCGCAACACTTCAACATCAATTTTATCCCATGCTTTCATTAAAACGCGTTTTAAACTTTTGATGTCCATGTGTGGTTTCGCGCACGCTTTTTCTTCCAAAATACTCCACGCGGCATAACTGAGAGGGTTCAAATCAGGCGAAACCGAAGGCCACTCGTCCGAATGGCCTTCGGTTTCGCCTGATCAAAACTCTCTCAAAGTAATATATCTTTTTTAGCTAACAACAACTCTGATCTCAACAAAAATTCACTTAGTGAAAAAGAAAGGAAAGATTTGGTTTTAACCGGTATTGCACACAAAAATTAATTTTAATAAAATCTTGATTTTTAGTTGGTTTGGTTGATGCATATTTCAAATTAGTAAAAAGAACTTTTCAAGATGTAGTTCCAAAAACGATCATCGAGTTACTTGTCACACATGTTCGAGTATGATTCCCTTTTATATAGCTAAAACATACATCTCTAAAAATTAGGAGAATGTTCATACCACTTTGCTCAACAAATGCATGCATGAAGGCGAGTTTAATGACCTCTTACAAAACGTCGCCTACCTTCTAATGGAAGATCCATTCGTTGTAAAACAACGCCAAGAAAAACAAGAGGCTTTGGAGGTTAAAATCTTTTATTTCTTGAGAATTTGTGTTTTTAGGGGTACACATCTGCACTAGAAGTGTTTAATAAACTTCGAGAATATCAGGTGGACAAGACTGAAGAAACGGATGGCAATCTAGCACTGGTACTTAATGGAGACCCTGATGGCTTGCTAAAACGTCGGAGATTATCCAACGATATTAACAGTGACTTTTAAGAAGCATTTTTATGATTTTTTTCGATTTTTTAAATGATTTTGCGATGTTGAATGATTTTTAAATGTTTCATTTCAAACTTAAAAATGCTAATAAATTCTTTCAAATTTGAAAAAGTTCAAGCCTTCTTATCAATTTCCAGATCTTTTATGTCTGCTTTTTAAAGATGTTGTTCACAAGTTACCAACCCCCGCCCTTCAATTCGGTTTCCCCTCTCTTGGAAAATTCCATTTATTTGGAGGTCAAATAAGGCAATTTTTGCAAGTTTTTGTACTTTTCTAGGATTTTTGTGATTGCCGAACATGATTCCGACGTCCGTTTTGCAATTTGAGACCATCTCGGGGCACATCCTATAGAAGCGTCATCAAATTTTCGAAAAAAAGGATCTTCAAAATCGACCACGTAGGGATGCCGAGCCGAAAAGTACCATTTTTCTTATTCGATTAATTCGCTCAATTTCAAACTGAAATTTCTCTTGCAAGCAAGTGCTTCCAGATATGGGTGTAAAAAAAATTACTCAAAATTTTATGCTCTTGGTATTAAAATTTGGGTTCTGTTTTTATAACCTTTAAATCACACTCGCTTGGAGTTTCTTGACTTTTCCTCATAGCGATAAAAAATTTTATTCACGATTTTACTCAAATGACAAAGATATCTACGATTTTTGTAAAAAATTTTGGAGCTGTACGGCTTGGGGGAGGGGGACTTAACGTGACTCCAAAGGCCAGTAAAAAACGTTAAAATTTTTATAGAAACCTCCCCTAGGGATAAAAATTGACGCGGAACACGCTGGTGCTATTATTTTCACTCCAAAATCATCGAAAACCAATGAATTTTCACATTCCATTTCTCAACCATTATTCACTTTCACTTTTTTCATTTGTTCCCATTTTTTAAGCGCTCAATGGGCTTGAAGAACTGCGTGATATGACACTTAGAGAGCTGGTTGATAAGCTTAATTTATCGGATGATGATTTTGAGGATTGGCTGTTAAAGTGAATGCTGTTATGCAAGATTGTGAACGTATCTTTAGGATTTGGGGTTGCTCCACCGAGTTAGACAATTCCCCTATGGTGATCAATTCATAGGTTTTCGATGATTTTAGAGTGAAAATAATAGCACTAGCGTGTCAATTTTTACCCCCTAGGGGGTGTGTTTCTATAAAAATTTTAATGTTTTTTACTTCGGTTTTTGGAGTCACGTTAAGTGCGTCCCTTTAGGACGTATAGCTCCGAAATTTTGAGTGATAAAACATAATTTAAAATAACTTCTCAGCTCTAACAAACAAAGCTTCTTTTGGTTTTGTCAATCCTCTAGTATCGATTTGAACCGGAAGATCCTAAAAATGTTCAAGTTTTTATAAGTCAATTCAATAAAACATACGGGTGATCCAGGAATGGAATAAAATCTATAGTTTTTCAATAAATGAGCTAAAGTCATCCAAATTTCGAAATAAGCAAATCTCATTCCAATACAATTTCTAGGTCCATAACCAAATGGAAGATAGGTTAGCGGATCTCGCTTGGCTTTTTCTTCCGGTGAAAATCTAAAAATTTGAGTTCAAGACTGTTCAAAAGTTGTCTAAAAATGGATTTTGAGCCTAAAGTTAATGAAAAGTCGCTTTTTAAGCAAGTTTGAGCACTTTTTTAGAATTTTTCTATGCTGGGAACACACATTTGACGTCATACACACACATGACATGCTTGAACTCAGCCACGAAGGTTACCTATCAAGAAAAAATATGAAGATTACCTATCTGGATCAAATTTGTATGGATCCGGGTAATATTTTTCATCATGATGAATTGTATAGATAGGAACGGAAAAACTGACATTGTCAAAATGAATTCCATTGATGGTAATCGGTGTTGTACAACATCGCCTGGTTCTAAATAAATTCGTTTCTCTCACAAGTCTCTTACATCAACCTGGCTGTTGCAGGATACATCCTCAAAGTTTCTTGCACTACTTGATTCACATATTTCAACTTTGCTATATCATCGTAAACAATTTCTTCTTTGTCACCAATCACTTCCATGATCTCGTCCCTCATTTTTTCTTGAATTTCTGGCATTTTTGAGATGATATAAATGATCATGTGTAATGTAGAGGCCGTAGTTTCATAACCGGCTGCTAGTACGATGAAACATTGTGCCAAGAGCTGAAAATCTTTTCTCCAATTTTCTAGTATTCTAGATTTCTCTCGATTCCCAGAAATCTAGAAATCTTTACTAATTTTTACCTCAATTTGTGAAATTCCTTTCTTTTTTCCTTTACTGATTTCTTCATGAATAATGTCAGAATCTTCTCCATTTTCAGGTTTTTCATGCTTATTGTCTTCTTCTGTTGCGTTAATTAAAAGTTGTAAAAAGTCGTTGTATTTCTAAATTGATGAATTTTTAAAAATCTAGAAATCCAGGTTGTTTTTTCGGGAAATCACGAGCTCAGGATTTTGAAGAAAAAATTTTTTGAATTTATTTTAAATTTTTCGTTTCAATAATAAATTATTGTTGAAAATCAGGCAATAAAAGTAAAGAAAATTTTTCTGAAAAATACGTAATTGTTCAAAATGCTACTCCTCCGCCAAGTTAAAAGATTTTTGAAAATTTTTTTTGCACAAATGAAGAGGGAATCTAGCTCTACAACACCAACATTTTATTCACGAAAAAAGCAAAATTTGCAATATCGGAGACCAATGTTGTCCCGTGTACACATGTGTTTGTGTACACATGTGTTGTGTACACACGAGCGAAATCGTCGTAGAAATTGAATTTGAATTTAGTTCATTTATAGATTAGTTATTCATGACAAAAGAAAATTTTGGGTCAATGTGTTCAACTCATGAGTATTCATGTATACACAAAACAGTGTGTACATATGTCTACAAATATGTATACACTGTGTACACATGTGTACATATGAGTACTCGTGAGTTGAACACATTGACCCAAAATTTTCTTTTGTCGTGAATAATAAATCTATAAAGGAAATAAATTCAATTCCTACGACGATTTCGCTCGTGTGTACACAACACGTGTACACATGTGTACACAAACACATGTGTACTCATGTGTACAGGGGACAACACTGTCGGAGACTTTGGTGTTGTAGAGCTAGATTCCTTCTTCATTTGTGCGAAAAAATTTCTCACAAATCTGTTAACTTGGCGGAAGAGTTTTTGAACAATTACGTCTTTTTTCTTCTTTTTCAAAATCCTGAGCTCGTGATTTCCCGAAAAACAACTTATCAAAAATCTAAAAATCTAGAAATCCTAGAATTTCAAAAATTCATAAAACTTACTTGAGATGCATCTTTGTCTTTTAACCTTTCTTTTAGAATCTTTTCTAACATGTCATAGAAGAAAACTTGAACATCATGATTGAAAATTTGATGTCCAGTATAAGTACGAATAAAACATGCAATGTTAGGGAACATAACTGAAAAGTTTGTTTTTCTATGTATACAAATCAAAAACGATACTCGAAAACATCAGTCCTAGACTAGACGATGTAACAGTGAAGAATTTTTGAGCATATTTTATAAAATCTGATTGTTGATCTTGGAAAGCATCTAGATCGACAGCAAATGCCGATCGAGCAACTACACTCACTGTTAGTCGGCTCATGGTGCTAAAATTGTTTAAAGCTCTAAATTTCTAGATTCCGAGATTTGGGACTTAGCTAAACGTCTCGAACACCTGTTTGAGACGCTAAAAATCTCGAATTACAACTAATTCATTCACTAGTATTCACCCTAAACGCCTCGAATTGAGTCTCGAATTCAAAAGGCAATTTGTAAAAGAACGACTGCGCCGAACACCTCAAACGGGTCCCAATTAGGCCTAAGCCTAGGCCTAAATCTACGCCTAGGCCTAAGACCTAAGTCTAAACCTAAGACCTAGGCTTAGGCCTTAGGTTTAGGCTTTAGGCTTAGGTCTTAGGCCTAGGTGTAGGCCTAATTGGGACCTGTTTGGGGTGCTGCCCCGTTCGGCGCAATTGTACTTTTACAAATTGCCATTTAAGACGGCGTCTCGAACTCATTTAAATTAGTTTGTATATTGGCACGAGAACTTGATTTTTTTAAAACGGGTCCAAATAGATCGAGCGATAGCTCAAAAAATTCCGTAGCGCATGCTGACTAACTTTAGTTTTTACCACTTTTTATGAAAACCTTTATGTTTCAAAGAAAAACCTTATAAACTTTTTGGACACATTTTAAAAAAATTTAGTTTTCGTGCCAATATACAAACCAATTTAAAATCGCTTTACAACGAGTTTATAAGTTTTTTCTTCATAAACGTTTTCATAAAAAGTGGCAAAAACTAAAGTTACTCAACACGTACTAAGGAATTTTTTGAGCTATTGCTCGACCCATTTGGACACGTTTTTAAAAAATCAAGTTTTCGTGTCAATATACAAACCAATTCAAACGATTTCGAGACAAATTCAAGATGTTTAGTGTGCAGCCTTACTCTTTCAACGGAATATCCTTTCCTTCTTGCACAAATTTTTCTAGATAATTACAAAGATCTTTAGCGCATAAATTATAGATTGGTACTAACTAAAAAAACTTTTTTTTATTCTTTAAAAATCATAAAAATTTACCTTTTTAATTTTTCCAGTAGTAAAAGCTGGAGTGACAGTATTCCTGATTCTTTTCCAGTCTTCACCACGTTTGTTATTTAACGCATTCAAGTTTAGACTGTATTTATCATTTTTATCAACTTTGAGAAAACTCTAAAAATTTGTAAAAAAATAAATTTTTGTGTTAAAAAATTGTTACGGTTCTATCCACAAAATGATCAAAATCTTTAACTAAAACCCTTCGTAAGATTTCTAGATCGCTAGATGCTAAATCGGGCTGTCCGAAAATATATGAACTAAAAAGAAAAGCTTTTGCATTTTTTTGAATATTTTGGTTCTTACCCATAAGTAGAACCATATTTAGCCTTCATTTTGGTATCAAAATCTGCTTGACCTTCTTGAAATTCTTTCATATTGCCTAAGAACAGTTTAGGCTCAGGTCCAGGGACATTTTGACGTTTCCAATAGCTTTTTTCATAGTGTAGATAACTTAAAAATTAGTACATGTTGGATTTTCGCTTCAATACACACTCTTATTTGAATCAGGATCAAGGAAGCATTTTCCAGATTCGGGATTGCGCGCAATCGATTTTTCGCATGAAATTACTCCCAGAAATATGATTTTGAGGGAGAAATTTCAAATTTTTCCATTTTCACTTGAATACACACATCTATGTCCCTGAATCAGGGTCAAGGGAGCATTTTCACGCTTCGGGAATGCGCGCAATCGATTTTTTGCATGATTTTACCCCTATATAGGCTGTTTGGAAAAATTTTTTTCGGAGATTAGTCCCTGATTCTTACCCCCCTTTAACGTCTGATAGGGATAAGGATATAGAGATGGAGATAGGGATAAGGATATATACTTAAAACCTACTAAATATAAGATAAAATCACCAATAACACTACTACGATAGCCGAATAAATTGATAGATACGAAAAAATGGCATATGAAAAAACTATAGATAGTAAAATTTGTTCTCCTAAACCAAGAGCCATAGTTTTTGACAAGAATTTTAGTTCACCTTTTTATGATTGTCTACACAATCGTTAATTTAGCTTTTTCAACGAATTTTTATATGCACTTTTATCATATTGATTAAATTTGCTCAAGATTGCACAACCTCGCTTTTGCAAAATACGTTAGTACTATAGACATCCAAACTAGAAAGTATAAAATACAAAGCCTTTGTGCTTATATTATACCTATTCTATAAAAGATGACAACACCCTATAAAGTTCCATGTTTATTTTTCTCATAGTGTGCATAGAAACATAAACAGTTCAAGGCCGACAAAAATTTTATATAAAAGCAATTTACATTTGCAAATAGCATTTTTTGTTTTGAAAAATAAGGACCAGTGCAACAGAAAAATCGATTTTCTGAAAATAAGCCTATCATGTAGAACTGCGTTCACTGATCATTTTTTATTTTTACACCATAGGGCATAGACCTCATTTTCATGGAGAAAAATTGCAAACAAGTGAGGTGAGTGGGGACAATTTCGAGGCATCAAAGAGATTTCAAAAGTATAGGTATTGATTCCAATTTGATTTCACTAAAAGATTCTAAGTATTATACTACCAAAAAATCTTGTCCAAAAGTCTTGATTAGATTAGAAGAAACCGTCTTGGAAAAAACGATACTTAATTATGACTCGACCTAATAGTAAGATTTTCGGCTAATTATAGCGTATTTTCATACAAAAATTTATTATAACAAGAAAATAAACAAAATTTGTACTTTATTTTACAGAACGTTTATGACTCACATCACTTTTCACGACCCACATCACTTTATCAGGGTTGTCCTTACATCGTAACATCACTAGCAGATCTCCTCTCAATGCACTATTAAACCATAAATAAACGAATGGATTCATGGCCATACATATGTCTCGGGAAATCTCTGTAAGTATCAAAGAGATTCCAAAAGTATAGGCGTTGATTGCAATGATGCAGGATGTTGCGGTCAACATTGCTTGATATAGAAATCGACGGTTTGTTTTGTGTTCTTGGGCCAATTGAGTGTTCATTCGATAGTACTTAATGAATGAAGCACAGTACCTAGATTAGATTTTGAGTGTGGTTGGACATTAGACATGAAACGAAAATAAAAATCAGACTAGCTAACTCACAAGGAACCCTCACAGCTTGAGAATTTTCAGTTCAAGATTTTTTCTTAAATTTTATGACAAACTCCTTATAAATTAAAATAAAAAACCTCAAGTCACCAAAGCTCTAGCATTAATTAAAGAATAATTTTTTGAATTGCTTTTATATTGATTTCTATAGAGAATCTTTGTTGAATGTTTTTCGAAGACTATTTTTAAATTTTTTAAAAATGGCTTCGCTGATTAATGAACTGTGTATAAAATTAGAAGTGTGGAAAAGACTTATTCTGAAAATGATAGGGTAAAAGATGTTATTGGTGAAATTGAAAGTTGGTACTTCGAGTGAATAGAGCATGATTGACGTGAGTTTTTTAGCTATGATTGAAGCAACTCGACTTTATGATCCTTGTACTTCGGTTGAATTAGGATATAATTCCGACTTTTTTTATATTAAGACGATGAGATGAAGAAAATGAAGCGAAATTGTCAGCCAATTCTCGAGAATTCTATAAGTATTCAAAAGATACTTCATAAGTATTACTTCACAAGTAAATTAAACACGTTTAAGAAACAAGCACCGATGTGGATAGAGCGCTCGTTCCGTCAGTATCCTATTTTTTGCACTTTGCAGGTTTGATTCCGGCTGGAGAAAATTTTATATATTTTTTATCGTGTTCTATTAATGCTAGACCTTTGGTGACTTGGGGTTTTTCAAATTATGTCATAAGGAGTCATTTGTCATAAAATTTAAGAAAAAATCTTGAATTTGAAAATTCTCAAGCTGTAAGGGTCCCTTGTTAGCGGTAAATTTTCGTATTTTTTGTTTTGATTATTCTTAAAGCCCAAGTTTCAGAAAATTCAGGAAATCGAAGAATTTGAAGATTTCTAGGAATCCTACGAATTGATTGAAACTTACATAATAATTATCAAAAAATGTATGGTATAATTTACAGACAAATCAATGATAGTTAAAGTCTCCTGTTGTTGTGGCGTTGGATTTTGTCTGTTTACGACGCCCTAAATTTCCTCATAAAAGGTTTTTCAGAAAGTTCCCTTTTGGGGTACCACCAGCGTGTTTTTTCTTTTTTTATGTTTTTGAGGATTTCTTCGGAAGTACAAAGCCAATCCTGATGGTTTTGGTTTGGTTAGAAAACTGGATTTCATAGCACCCGAATGACACCAAAATCATGCCATAACTCGTTCTGGTTGCGGAGATATTGCATAATTATTAAAAAATGTGTCGAAAAACTAACATTTTTTTACTAATTATACAATAACTCCTCGATCCGAAAGAGTGACGGCATGATTTTGGTGTCATTTGATTGCTATGCAATCCAGCTTTCTAACCACACCAAACCTATCAAGATTGGCTTTGTACTTCCCGAAAAATCCTCAAAAACATTTTAAAAAAACACGCTGGTGGTGTCCTCAAAGAGAACTAGCTCCGGTTTTTCTTTGACACTTACATATGTTACCAAATACATAAAAAATAAACTCGCTACTAAAGAAAAGCTATAATAAAATGCAATCATTTTCTTATTAAAGAACTTCGATTCATAGTCTACGAAATAGAATACCGCCGAGAATCGATTCCATGCTATCGTCAAATTCATGAACATGCACATATAATAAGAGAATGTAGCCCCAGAGGATAAAATCTTTGAAACTATGGGGTTGATTTGGTTACAATGGCCTACTATGTTACAAATTGCGGTAAAGACGAAAAAACATAAGCAATAAAGATCATTTAAGCTGATAAATAAGACTAGGGTAAAAAACGGTTGGCCATACTTATTTCTCTGTCTCAGAATAAGATAGATTAAAGGGATATAGAGAATAATACCTATTGGAGGAATGGTCAATTCTAGTACGGTTATGATTTTTTGAGTCATCGGTGGAATTACATTAAGGGCACTAACATTGTTTAAGTCAATAGAGGAATTCGAGTCTAGAGACATGCTAAAACCTGCTCAATCTCTTTTAACCCTGATGTAAGGGTTAGTCAAATGGAAACATTATTTTATACATTTCACGATCGTAATCTTGCATAATAAATAAGTTAGAGGAAAATTTCCCGTAGGCAAAAGATTTTGTCAACGAAATCAAGAAAGCAGGTGCATTTTTTACCTCACGACCACAAATTTTTTAGCCTATTATTAGTAGACTACATATCTTGAGTCAGCAAAGATCAAGAATTTTTATTTGCAATGTACATGGTAAGTCGGGGTAAAATAATAAAAATCGGAAAAAATAATGGAACTTACACAACAACCAAAGAAACGAAACATCCGTACCGTTTGGTCTGTATGCTAACGTTGTGAAACAGGCACTAAGCCTTTCGTTATCATCACGGAGTTTTTTCGAGGCAGCCTTCCATTACGGATGGTTATAACTTTTTAAGGACGTTGTTGAGTTTAATACGATAAAAGCACAGATAATCAATGCCTTAGCTATTTTTTGCTCGTTTCACTTTTTTCCATGATGATCTTGATTGAACTTGAAAAATTGATTGAAAAAAGTCATTTATAATGGGATAGGGCATATCCCGTTATAAAATAACTTTTTTTAATCAATTTTTCAAGTTCAACCAAGAACGGTACGGATGTTTTGTTTCTTTGGTTGTTGTGTAAGTTCCATCATTTTTTCCGATTTTTGTTATCTTACCCCAACTTACCATGTACATTGCAAATAAAAATTCTGGAGCTAGTGCCAAATGACTACCCAAGTGAGCATAAACAAAATTTGACCTCGCAAAATATTTTTCAAATCAAATTCTCCCGATTTCTCTGGCTTAATTTTGTATTTTTCCACATTTTACCCTTAGCTACAATCCATAAATTCAACAAAGAAAGCAATAAAGACAATATTTAAAGGGAGAGGACCGTTTATTAGGAGATATCATCAAAAAAAATTTTTTCCTAAAAATGACCCTACTATCCTTAATTTTATGCGAGGAATCGATTGCGCGCATTCCCGAACCCTGAAAACGCTTCTCTGACCCTGATCCAGGGAAGGTGGTGGGTGTATTGAAGCGAAAATCAAACATTTTCAGATTTTTATGAGAAAAACGTCGATTCTGAGGTTTTTCTAGGTAGGGAATCGATTGAGCGCATTCCCGAACCTTGAAAACGCTTCCTTGACCCTGATTCAGGGAAGAAATAGATGTATGAAGCGAAAATCAAATGTTTTCGGGTTTTTATCAGAAAACCGTCGATTCTTAGGTTTTTCTAGGTGGGAAATCGATTGCGCGCATTTTTAACATGTGAAAACGCTTTCCTGACCTTGATTCAGGGAAAAGTTGGTTGCACGCAATCGATTTCCC
>JAQGBS010000294.1:0-23881 GCA_034698545.1 Acrobeloides obliquus | reverse complement strand
CGTTTAGCACCAGGGTTGGGAAGGGTGGTGTGGTGTTATCGGTGGGGTGGCACACCAGTGTGGTGTGGCCCAAATTTGTGTTAAAAAATAATATCACCATCGTAGTGGTGTCACACCACACATGTGTGCCACCCTATCGATAACACCACACCACCTCACACTGCTAACCACACCACACGGTGTGGTTGGTATGGTAATTCCCAACTGTTTAGCACTAGTACCTGGAATCTTCGAATTTTCGAGACATCACCTCATAAAATTTACAATTTTTTTATATAAAACATATTTTTTAGTCAAAGGGAAAAAACACAATAGTCCTCTTATGAATATTTATGCCGCTGAAATGAAGAGAAGTTTTCAAAATTTTCGGCGATGACGAGGTTGCAAGGGAGACGATTCCCCCATTCTATGTGTTAGCGATAATCACTTACAGCTCTTTAACGGCTAATTTACAGTTGCGGACAAAAATCTTGCCGCCCCCTAAACAATAACGTTTTTTAAAGTTTTAAACAATTTCTTTCGCATTTTACTTGTTGATAGCTTGGAAGAAAGACCATGACGAAAGAGGTGTACAGAGAAATTTTAAAGAAGAACTTGTTGCCGTACTGGAAAAGAAACCGTGCCCTATTCGACGAATTCCAGCAAGATAACGACCCCAAGCACACATCGAAGCTTTTAAAGCGCTGGTTCCGGCACCCAAGAGTTAACATCCCGGTAATGAAGTGGCCAAGCCAAAGCCTAGACCTCAACCCTATCGAGCACCTGTGGGAGATTTTGAAGCGCCGCGTCAGTGAAAGGAAATTCAGCAACAAGAACGAGCTATTCCGAGCACTTCAGGAAGAATGGAATCGAATATCAGTGGATACTCTAAAGGGCTTTGTGGAGTCGATGCCCCGAAGAATGAAGGCCGTTATCAAGGCTAAAGGATATCCCACTAAATATTAAACATTTTTCTTGTTATTAATGGCATGTTCGTTGTATTTTTTGTTATTTATTGGTCAATTTTTGTGAAAAAATAAATTTTTATGCGATTTTTAAGGGGGCGGCAAGACTTTTGTCCGCAACTGTAAATAAACAACAAGCAAACAATTTTCGTGAATAATTAACTGGAAGCTAAAGTTTTTCATGGAATTAATCAAAAATAATTATTTATATAAAAGGACATCATTTTTTTGATCTTTCTATCTCAAAAACTTTTATGAACGTATATCTTAATCCTATTATAGCCATGCAAAATGCGTGATGCTTTATACGCCTATATTAGTAATGCATAATTTACATATACATTTTAGATTCGAAAAAGCCAAATTCAAGCAAAGATAAGTAAGGAGTATGTGGTATATTTTAAATGGTCCAGTAATTCTAATTATTTGTATCCTTGGATCCATATTGAATATTTACGCAATATATGTTTTATCAACAGAAGTGTTTCCTGGTAAAGGTTCATTCAAGTTGAGCAGCCACCCTAATTTTAATCTCAAAAATTCTAATGCTAGTGCACCAGAAAATCCCTTGGTTAATAAGAGAATTCGAAGATCTAGAATATTTATTTATCTCATATGGCTTACTGGTTGTGATGCGTTTTTACTGATTTGTTCGATATTTAATTTTTCTATACCAATTCTTATTAATGATGATGGGAATTATTATATGAGATCTGTACCTTTTTGGTATGTATAGTGATATTGGAAAGGGATAAGATTTTTAGACCCAGAACTATACAGGGTGGCGCAAAAAGTGGATTTTTTTACATTTTGTGACCCGAAAATTTATTTTTCTAAAAATGGGGTCTCTTCAATGAACTTTGATCTTATGGAGCTTCAAAATCTTTCTTTTTTCACTTCTGGAGCTTCAAAATCTTCTTAAAAAAGATTTTGAAGCTCCATAAGAGAAAAAAGAAAGATTTTGAAGCTTCAGAAGATCAGTAGAATTTACTGGAAAAATGGCATTTATTGGGGGTTTCGAAAAACTTTTAATTCAGGTGCCCTTATCATAGATATACGTAAAATACAATTTAAAAAATCTGAATTTTGGTCTCAATGGTTTTTGGTTTTTTTAATCCTTGATGTTAAAAAATTATAATAGAAAACATGAAATCTTATCTCATTTGTTAATCCTTATTCTCATGGGGTCAAGACCAATATTAGATTTTTTAGGTACACGATTTCAAACGCTGCTTCAACGGCAAGTGTATGGCTAATGGTGGCATTAGTCTTGGATCGATATTGGACTCTATGCCGAAGATTCAAAAATATCGTATTTACCCAACAAAAACACAACAAACATATACATTTTATCCTAGCATTTTTATCTCTCATGGCATGTGTTTATAGCATACCTCGGTTTTTTGAACTAAAAATCACCTACTTCCAGTTATACAATGTCTATCTTATAAGCTATACCAATCTTAAGCAAAATGCAATGTATATGCTACTGTATCGTATCATAGGCAGTTTAATCTTCTATTCTGCAGTGCCTTATATTGTAGTCTTTTTCGTCTTTGCTCGATGCTGGTTTGTGATAAGAAATTCGCATAAAATGCGAGTATTTTTGAATGTTAACAAGCAAGGAAATTCTAATAAGCATGAATCAAATCGCCTACTCATTGTTTTATCTATAAGATTCTTATTCTCCCGACTTCCAACAACTTTGTTAGATATCTATGAAATGTTATTGGGCTCTAAAGAATTTTTCCAATCTTCAATAGCAATGTTTTCTGTACATATTAGTAATTTTCTTGTTATTTCTTCAAGTGCTTCAACATTTTTTATATTTTTGTTGTTCTCTTGTAAATTCCGAGCTTATATTAAATGTAGATTATTGAATTTATTTAAATGTCGAAATAAAAAATAAATAGATTTGGAATTGAAAATAAAAATATGCAGAGTAGGCAAATATCGTTTTTACCCAACAAAAACACAACACACATATACATTTTATCCTAGCATCTTTATCTCTCATGGCATGTGTGAGACATGTTGTGATTTTTGGGCCAATTCTCTCAAAAAATTTTTACCAAAAATGACATTATAGGAAGTTTTTGCAGAACTTAAATAACCCACCTTTAGCCTCCGATTTTGATGATTTCGATATCATTCGATAGTCCATAAAACTCTCCATCAAATTCTGAAAAAAATGGCACTATTACTTTTTTCACGTTTATTTTCATGCTTACTTTTTTCACGTTACTTTTTTCACTCTTACTTTTTTCACGCTACTTTTTTCACTTTTCCGCACAATACTTTTTCTTTTTGCACAATTTATTTAATTTTTCGGGAAAAAATATCAAGCGGAAAAGCGCAGATAAACTTTTTCCAACTTATGTCAAGCTCCTCAAAGAATCCGGCTCTGGTTTCTTCGCTAAAAGTGGAGTTTCTTGGGCCGATTTTCTTATTGCCAACTACTTGTTGAGCATTCGAAACAACGAGCCTGAAGTTTTGAAGAAGCACAAAGATCTTGAAGAATTTGTTGATCGTGTTCATGCTCTTCCACAAATTAAAGAATATGTGGAGAAACGCACACATGGTAATTGCATAATATTCACTTAGGTGTGGCATTCAATGCTATTTGTTCTTACTTATTTAAGACACGGTCTCTGTAAGGATCACCAGGCCGGCGGCCCAAGGGTCAGAGATTTTTTTGTGTCCGATAAAATCAATAGGATATTGGTTCCTGATCACGGAATCGAGAGAAAAAAATTCTGAAACATCACTCCTGTGGACCTGGAGGGTCAAAAAATCGACTTTTCAGGATCAACTCCGATTTGGATAAAACCGACACCAATCGATTCCTCGACTCCGATTTGAACACAAAAGTATCAAAAACGACGGTTGGCGACCTCAGGAACCCATACTTAGATCAGGAAAACCGATTTTTTACCCTAAAAATTGGTTTAAAATGGCTGTATTTCCTAAACTACTCGTGAGTACTCTTTCATTTTTTGCATAGAGGTAGGCCACATTGTGCCTAATATTTTTAGATAGAAATCGAAAAGGGGGGGGGGTCAAAAAGGGGGTTTTTAGGGTCAAAAATCGGTTTTCCTGATCTAAATATGGGTTCCTGAGATCGCCGACCGTCGTTTTTGACATTTTGATGTTGAAATCGGGATCGAGAAATCGATTGGTGTCGGTTTTATCCAAATCGGAGTTGATTCTGAAAAGTCGATTTTTTGACCCCCCCCCCCTATCCCCAGGTCTACAGGGAGGATGTTTCAGAATTTTTTCTCTCGAGTCCGGGCCAATTTCCGAGTTCAACAGCGCTGTTCAGTTTGGACAGCGCTGTGACAGCGCTGTTACAGCGCTGTAACAACGCTGTAACAGCGCTGTTCAATTTGATCAGCGCTGTAACAGCGCTGTTGAACTCGGAAATTGGCCCTCCGTGATCAGGGACCAATATCCTATCGATTTTATAGGATACAAAAAAATCCCTGACCCTTGGGCCAATCAGTGATTCTTACAGAGACTGTGTCTTAATATTTTTATAATAAACTTTATATTAAAAATAAATTTGTATTGCGAAAAATATATCATTTATTGGGCTGAGCCATAAGTTTGCAGACTATTTTGGGACAATGAATTTTTTCTAATAATAAATAGATCCTTCTAGAAATATAAATTTAGGGTACTAGTTCAGATTAGGGACCCCATTCAAAAAAATATCACAAATCTTCAAAACCCTCACGAAATAATGTTTCGTAGAATTTTTTATTCTATTGAATGTCAAAAACCGCATGTCAAAATTCGAAAAATTTTGAAAAAATTTTTGGGGGAGCACATATGTACAACCCCTTCCTCAAATTTCGGGAGGAGGGGTCGCACACAACCCGCAGGCTGAAAAAATTGTGGTCGAGACTCATTTCGCCCGTGATCTGCGGGCGATCCGTAAATTTTTTGTCGGCGAGCTGCGGGCGAAGGCTCGCGGGTTGCTAGTGGACGCAAAATTTTAAAAAAATTAAATTTTCGAAAAAAACATAGGGGGGACCAAGATGATTTTATAAAAAATCTTAAAAAATCACCTTGGTCTCCTCTTATGTTTTTTTCGCCCGCAAAAAGCCACAAATTTCGGGAGGGGGGAGGAAAAAGTTAAAAAATAAACGCCCCCTCTAAATGACGCCCCTTGAAAGATTAACGCCCCGAGGCGTATATTACCCTAAGTTCATGCGTATAGGCTTATACGTATAGACCTTTATTTTATGACGTTTTTAAGAATATACACAAAAATTGCTAGGTTTATTTCAACATAAATTAAACGAAAACAAAGTTTTTAATATGAACAAGTTATTGATCAATGAATCCTTTAAATTCTTCGTCAGAAATAAAGTTAAAATGGTCTAAGGCATCTAGAATGTCTCCTGGCAAAGATTCAAAATCCGACAATTCATTATCTGAGTCTTCCTTTTCCTCGTCTTGTTTTTTGTATAAAAACAACTCACAAAAAATCATTTTTTTTAATCATTTTTAGCCAATTTATTTTTTTTTACGGCTTATACGCATGAACTTAGAGTACAATATTTATAGTATATATATAAAATACAATTTAAAAAATCTGAATTTTAGTCTCAGTGGTTTTTGGTTTTTTAATCCTTGACGTTAAAAAAATTATAATAGGAAACATAAAAACTTATCTCATTTGTTAATCCTTATTCTCATGGGGTAAAGGCCAATATCAGATTTTTTTGGTACACAATTTCAAACGCTGCTTCAACGGGAAGTGTATGGCTAATGGTGGTATTAGTCTTGGATCGATATTGGACTCTGTGCCGAAGATTCAAAAATGTCGTTTTCACTCAACAAAAACACAACGGACATATACAAATCATATTTCTGGGGGTAATCATGTGAGGAATCGATTGCACGCATTCCCGAAGCTTGAAAACGCTTCCTTGACGCTGATTCAGGGAAATGCATGTGTGTATTAAACCGAAAATCGAAAATTTTTCAAATTTCTCCCTCAAAATCATATTTCTGGGGATAATTTCATGCGGGGGATTCCCAAAGCTTGAAAATGCTTCCCTGACCCTGATTCAGAGTAAATTAATACATGCTGAATTTTCTCTTCAATACACACTCTTATTTTCCTGAATCAGAGTCAATAAAGCATTTTTAAGGTTCGAGCATGCGCGCAGTCGATTCCTTGCATGAAATTACTCTCAGAAATATGATTTTGAGGCAGAAATTTCAAAAATTTTCGATTTTCGCTTCAATACACGCATTTATTTCCTTGAATCAGGGCCAAGAAAGTATTTTCACACTTCGGGAATGCGTGTAATCAATTTTTCGCATGATTTTACCCCTATATAGGCTGTTTTGGCAAAAAAAAATTTTGACCGAGATTAGTCCCTGATTCTTATCCGCCCCCTTTAAATAATTTTTTTCATTTTACAACTTTTTTGTTTACCAGCATCTAACAAAATAAACTAGATATTTCCTCGCGCTGTTTTCTTCCTTCCCATTTCTTTGCCTCACAATTATCGATTGGTCTGAGAAAGTGAAAGAAAGCTTCCACATAGCTCATCTTTCTTGCAAAATATGTTTACATTAAGTTCATTGAATAAAATAAAAATATGTGGTCTTTTGTTTTCTCATTATATTTAAATTCTTTGATTGTAATTTAGTGCCTATTTTTAAAAAATTCTCTCCTTTTCGTTTGGAAAACCCATTTCGAAAAAATCCCTTTCGTCTCGAAAGTTCCTTTTCGAAACGAACAGGACCACAAAAAAAATTTTCGACCTACCCTTTTTCTTATTTTTCTATACTTTTTTTATAGAAATGAATACAGAATCAGAAAGAAAATTGTCTAGCGAAAACAAAGGAGCTTATCACTCTTTACATGGGCATCATCCCCATAACACTCATAAAGATGACAATCTCTCTCACCACTCTCATGACACTTCATCAAACCCTCTCATCATGCCACATGAACACCATCATTGTGAACTACATGCACACCCGCATCAGAAAAAACCATTTTCAAGTGGTGGTGAAACATTAATAACTGAAAGTTTAGGTAAATTAAGCATTTTTTATACCCTTAAAATTTGACCTAGCCAGACCCACATGATTGGTAGGGAAGGGGGGGGGGTGAGGTGGTAAAAGTTTTTTAAAAAGCGGAAAATCAAAAAGTTTTCGAACCCGAAAAAGTTCAAAGAGGGACTTTATGTTTTTTCGGACCTTCGTGCAATTTTTGCATGAGCATTTTTTTCAGACCAAGACCTTTCCAATGATAGGTCGCTTGAAAGCAGAGTTTTTCCGGTCAAATGAATACATACGAATACGATACGAACACTGATATATTTGAAAGAATATTTTTTACAGTTTCGTAGATAAAAATTCAACGAACATTTTAGGCACAAAACAAAAAATACATATGCATTTTTTATGGGCAAAAAAGTTGTCCGATTAGTATTCGAAAGAATTTTTGCAAATTTCTTCCGAATACTAATCGAACAACTTTTTAACTTATAAAAATGCATATGTATTTTTTGTTTTGTGCCTAAAATGTTCGTCAAATTTTTATCTACAAAACTGTAAAAAAATATTTTTCCAAATATATCATATTCGTATCGTATTCGTATGTATTTGTTTGGCCGGAAAAACCCTGCTTGTAGGGTGTCCCTATAAAGAACATAGAGAAAAACGAATAAGCAACTTCTGATTATTTCTATCTGTTTTTTGCAACGATTTTCTCAAAAACTGCATATTTTTTTTATTTTTACTTTTCGCGCTAGTAGTAGTATAAAAGTGTGCTAGAGAAAATGATGTGGCGCACCCTCCCCCATCCATCTATGCATTCGGGATGGAATAGGGGGTCGGATTTATCCCTATATCTCCCTCCATTCATTGGACCGCTTAACTTTATGTTTAGAAGAAATGACTGATAATATGTTGGAAACTATTAGCAGTGCAAAAGACACCGTTAGTAAGTGTTATATGTCACTTAAAAAAAGAATTTTTTAGTTGAAATAGCGGAAAAAATTATTGATAAAGTTGAATCTTGTATAATGCCACAAAATGAAGATCAGTCACACCACCATCCGCATTCAAATTCTAAATAAAAAATTCATGAAATTTGATCGATTACGATGAATGAAATTTTTTTATCATTTATGCACATGTATTGCGATGCATAAATACAGCGAAAAAAGTCTGAAGATTGACTTTACAAGCTTATAACTCTGGATGGGTAAAAGCTTTTTACTCTGTTTTTCTTTTTTATTTGATAGAGCAGGTGTAAAACTAAAAAGTGACAGCTGAATTTGATGTGAAACGCTTCCTAGAATTTTTTATGCCGATTTTAGCAAAAAAGTCAAATTTATTCACTAAAACCGGCATAAAAAATTATATGAAGCGTTTCACATCATTTTATTCCTATATAGGCTGTTTTGACAAAAAATTTTGAAAAAACTTGCGGCACAGACTTTTTTCGCCTTGGAACATATGTGTATGATTGTCTGCTATTTATTTTTTTTATTTCTTATAAAATAAAATTATAACAAATTTTCATTTTCGAATTACACAAAGCCTAAAAATGACGAATTTTTTAGTAAATAATTTGATTCAGAAAAGGTTTTAAATAATAAGACTTGTACTTGTAAAAAAATTGAAACTTTGTTTTACTTTTTTAACTCCCCATTTTTAAAAATTGATATTATTTTTATATTTAGTTTTTAACTCGTAAACATCTCTCTAAAAATATGTTTTTATAGGACTTCAACGAAACAAGGAAATGCTCGAGACAAGGAAGTGCTCGAGCAGCCGCATAAACATTAGAGTCCAAAAAACAGTTTTTCACTTTAACACAATTTCATGTGTCCTCATTTTTGACCTACTTTGGTCAGCCGTGACATGTACTAAAAATATGATGTTTTGAAAATTTTTACAGCGAAGGTCGCTGTAATAAAAGGTCGAGGAGTGTTGAAAGTTGAATAGAAAACTTCTCCATAATTGGTTCTATAGTACTGAAAAACCCGCATCGAAAACAGTCACTGCGAGAGAGATATAGAGGAAAAACAAAAACAGCAAAGACTTTTGTCCGCACCTAATATGTTGCAACATGGTGCTACAGGATCACAAGGCCGAGTGGTAAGCGTAGAAGGATTGTACTTATAGATCGCGGTTTCGAATCCCGATTGCGTCCATTTGTTTTTATCTTTTTTGCCTTTTTTAAAAAAAGAAGGCATTTTTATAGCTCGCCAAGACGAGTAAAACGACATCAAAATGATCAAATTTGAAAATAGTTTAAGGTTATTGAAACAAAAACATGAATCACGGATGTCGTTTCAATAACTTAAAACAATTTTCAAATTTAGTATGTCATTTTACTCATCTCGACGAGCTATAAAAAATGCCTTCTTAAAAAAAATAAAAAGGCAAAAAAGATAAAAAAACAAGTGGATGCAAGCGAGATTCGAACCCATGAACATAAGTGCAACTCGTGTACACTTTACCACAACCATGTGATTCTGTAGCGTCATGTTACAATATATACCTCGTTTTAATCTTCCCGTTGAGCTGAGTCGAATGGCACCCGTCGTTTTTTAAATTTCGAAACTGTTCCAAATTTCGTCAAAAAACCACCATGTGCATACACCATATCTGGCTAAGGTGGGAGGGACAACAATATGCATGAGAGAAACAACAATGTTTTATAATTAAAAAAACTTATTTACGAAATATTTTTCATTCTTAGAAACAACGTATAAGCTTATTCAATTTTCAAACCATTAAACAAGTTAATCATGTTTTAATCTTATTACAGGGTGCAGCAGAATAAACCGGTCACATGAGAATGTTCAAATGTTGGAAAAAATTGTTGATTATTTTTCCAAGCGGTTGAAAGCCTGTGTAAAAGCTAAGGGCTGTCATTTAGAATAGTTTTGTTTATAATTGTCGTTTTTGTTATGGTTTCAAATCCCTATAACGATGTGTGTTCATGAGCATTCTCAGATGACTGGTTTATTCTGCTGCACTCTGTATTATTTTGCACTTCAAACAAAACTTCCTCATCATGTTGTCAATTTTCTCAGAATGCCTTAAAAAGTGTGCTATTTATAAATTTCTTTTTTGATTAAGCAATTCTTTAAAGATGTTGTCCTGTGTTAACTTCGTATATTCATTATTTTCTAGTAAAAAAATAAAAAATTCTAATAATGAAACTAGCAGTATGAATTGTTATAACTTCACGCCTGTAAACCATAATAATCAAGAAAAAAATCAATTTATCCATAATGAGGTAATTTTTTAAATAAAAATTTAGAGGATAAACTAAAAGAGGATATTGGCGATTCGATTTTGCCATAATGGCAAAATTGAAAAAAATCCAGCATAATCGCAAAAATCCAGTTTTTTGGACCACCCTATAACTTATCCCAAAATTTAGTTCTTTATAAATTTAGGAAAACACGGAAAAAGAAGATAATACAATTTGTATTTATTGGCATCCAACTTCTTCCGAAATCGGATTACTCCGAGAAACTTGGTCGGATGACATTGATTTTCTGTACAACATTGGCTCAAAAATTTATATCTATATTTTTGAGCATAACCCCGACACTATAGAGCTTTTTCCAAAAATACACAAACATGGAGAAAGATGGAAAGATTCGCCAGAGTTTCGTGTGCAATCTTTAAAATTTGTCCAGGTAGGGTCTTAAGAATTGATAAAATTTGCAACAATAAATTTTAGACGTTAACAATGTGTATTGAATTGTTGGATAAAATGGATAGAATGGCAGAAAATTTGAGAATAATTGGCGAGCATCATGTTCAGTATGCAAAGCGAGGTTTTAAGCCTATTTATTGGAATATTTTTTATGTAAGGCATACGTTTTTTGGGTAAAATCGTTGCTCCCCCCCCATAATTTTATGTCTGACTCTACAGGCATAAAATATATCGCACACCATAGGTCGGCAAAGTGGGAGAGGAGACCCCCGATGAGATGGTCCATCTCAATTTTGAGTCCAAGAGTGAGTGGATGAAGGGGAGACTCCCCCTCTTGTCGACCTATGCCCCACACGTACATAACCCCCTCCAGATTATGGCTCGCAAACAAAATTCGAGCACGCGCGCAAAAAATTATAGTAAGCGCGTGTGTCTAAATTTTTTTTGCATTCGTGCATTTTTTTGTAAATTTATTAATTTGCCCGACTCTAATTCAGAAGATTGTCGCTTGAATGCACCTATTTTCCCCGATTCAGTGTCAATGGAGCTCTTTTGGATTCTTACATCCCTCTTCTCTGAATCAGGAGCAGACAAGCATTTTAGCGGCTCAGAAATGTTGCAAACGATTTCTACATAAAATTACTCTCTGGAAGATAAGTTTTAACACGGGAATACTTCTTCAAAATTCCGGGATATTTTATTATTTGGAGTATGCTGAACAACTGTCAAAAAAATTTTTGAAAAAAATTTGTCTGGCTATGCAATATACCAGATTTCTTTATGAGGCCAAATCAAGTAGACTCAGGTGGTATTCGAACTCGAGATCATTGGATTCAGAAAAGGTTTTAAATAATAAGACTTGTAAAAAAATTGAAACACTTGTTTTACTTTTGCGGAAATTTTCGGTAAAAAACCGGGAAATTTCTGTCAAAAAAGGGGAATTCGGTCTTCCGTGCATCTAACGGCCTAATTGGTGTTTATCATTACTGAGCAGGCGTGTAGGGCCGTGCCTGCTATGAAGCATCGGGTAACAACTTAACATTTGTGAGACTTAATGAGTCCTAGCCTAATGGACCGCCAATACCGGAACGTGAGATAATCGAGTTCAAACTTCTTCTCCCTTACGGGCGCGAAGCGCTCAGTTCCCCGGTTCTAAATAACAACTTTTTTTCAAAAAAATTTTTTTAAAGTTGTTCAGCATAAGTCAAAATAATAAAATATCCCGGAATTGTGAAGAGGTATTCCCGTGTTAATATATCCCCTCTTGATTTTGAATTAGGAAAAATAGGTGTATTGAAGAAAAAATTGCCTGAATCAGAGTCGGGTGAATTTGTTGCCTCGGAAATGCGAGCAATCGATTTCTCTCATAAAATTATCCCCTCCCGGAAAACATTGCATCCAAATATCAAAACTCTTGGGAGTCTGTTCCATATAGGGAGAACTTATTTTGCGGCACCCTGTACACTTATAGAGGCGGGGTTTAGTAAAAAATACGAATAAACGAAAAAATAGAGATTATTTTAAGGATGCCCTCAAATTTTCACTTTTCGATCATCTGAATTCTTTCATCGAATCTTCTGATCAAAAATACCATGATATAATAAATGCTTGGAATAAACTAGCTCATTATATTATAACACAAATGAAACGTGGATATGTACATAAACTAGTCAAAGAATTTCAAGAACAAGACGACACATTTAGTATATGGGCAGGAAGACATCCAAGTTTTTCATCTGCCACACATTCTAAATAGAAGAAACAAGAAAAGTAACATTCTACTAATCTGTTAATACAATGTTTTGATGTTTAATTTTTTGTAAAGTATTGAAATTTTTTTATGTCCGTCCTTTCGTGAGTGAGTTATGTCGAGATCTCGAAAATGGTAAATCCGTTTGACATGCGCTCGTTTTTAAAAGCTAGATGGTAGGGGGTTGGTGTGAAGAAAATTTTTTTTGAGTATGCGAAGAGGGGGGATAATGCCGACGTTTTTTAAAATTGTGTAAAGATAATCCTTACATGGAGGGGATAACCCTCTAATATTTTCAAAATTTGAATTTTTCAAAAATGCTTCAAATTGGCTAATTTTTGTACTCTGGGTGTTGCGACATGGTATCACGATGTCGACGCTACTTTCCTCTTTCCCGGTTTATGCACCTTTATTAGGGGTCGTTTATAATTTACGTTTACAAACTTGATACCTCCATAACTTTTTTTCCTGAAGAAATTTCGAAAACTTTTCTTCGCAGGCCCCCTCCCTTTTAACAATCCCATTGAGGGGGGGGGGGGTCTGCGAAGAAAATTTTTCGGAACTAGTATAGTTGAAGCGTCGCACTGAACGTAAATTTTTTCGCGAGAAATGATCCCTTTAGAGGTAATTTTATGTGAGGAATCCGAAAAAATTCAAGTTCAGTGCGTTTTCAACTATACTAGTTTCAAGTTTCTCTAAATTCCTTCAGAAAAAAAGTTATGGATGCGTCAAGTTGACGAGTTTGTAAACGTAAATTATGGAAGACCCCATAGCGCGCGGAGATCGCTATGGGGTCGTTCATAATTTACTATATTCGTCCATAGAGCTAGAAAAAAAGGAAGCTGTGACTCTCCCACTGTGTGCACTTTCTTTATACGACTTTAGGAACTTCCACAACGAAAAAAGCGGAACTTCCACAACGGTCGATTTTCTGCACTTTCTCGTGATCAAAAACAAAAGTTTCGTCATATTCGAGTTCCCCATATCGAAAAACCCTTGGATGCAAAAAATTAGCTGGAAAAATTTTTTAAATTCAATTTTTTAACCCCTTAATTCCTTTACAGTATTTTTACTGTACGAGGGGATCAAGGGGTTAAAAAATTGAATTTTAAAAATTTTTCCAGCTGATTTTTTGTATCCAGGGGGGTTTCGATATGGGAAACTCGAATATGACGGAATTTTTTGTTTTTAATCACGAGAAAGTGCAGAAAATCGACCGTTGTGGAAGTTTCGCTTTTTTTGTTGTGGAAGTTCCTAGAGCCCTTTATACCCTAGCGTGAGAAGCGTTTCCATTTTGGCATAATTTTAAGATTTATTCCAATTTTTATAAAATGTTACAAATTTACAAATCTTTGTCACATCCTTTTTAAAAGAATTCGAGAAAAACCAAAAGATGAGAAAATTGGACGTACTCGAAATTACAACAATCAAATTATTCGTACATACACAAATCATGGCTAAAGGAGATCCACTAAATGATTCAGTCCCTATTGAATATTCGACAATTTCGAAAGAAGTAGTCGCAAATCTTGAAACAAGAAATTTTATCGTGATTGCAATAAAAATTTTCTCAGACATATTTTTCTCATACACACTCGGAGATAAGACATTCATTTTGGCTCGAATTTTAGAGGCTATGCTAATTTTCCTCCAAATTTTATATGATAATACAAAAATTAATAAGTAAGGAACAACTGAATAAAATAAGAGACTACCAATGATTCTATATACCATTATATAAGTAGAAGATAAACTAAGGCTGGATTGATAAATTATATAGACATTATCTACATTATCATATACAACATAAAGTTCATAAAACCTTGGAAATGAAAAAATTAAAGTAAATAGCGTCACTACAGTTAAAGTTATGTGAGTTCTTAATGGTGATGAGCTTAATGCCATGACGGATGAAGGGAATTTACCACACAGCGTCCGATATCGTTCTATCATTAAGGCTAGCATTAGTAGAACATCGGCCGAAAATGTAAAGTTACACATCATATACCTAAAATGGATGATGTTAAGTTTCTATGTAGTGTACAGAGCGTTCATTTTGGTACGCAACATCAATGTTTTTAGTCGTTCCCGCACCCCCCCCCCCCTCTAACGAATTTCTATGTGGTCTTTTTTAAATTGTAGCTGAACAATGGCCGAATAAGTATTGATAAAAATTTTCGAAAACCGCTGATCCTAACATTTGAAAAATTACTTTGAAGTTTTCAAAGTCGATTTTCTTAACCTTAACAAAATGTTAGAAATTTAATTTTTGTATAAAAATACAGAGCTTTAGTCCCTCTAGCACATGCAAAAAACCGTATATAAAAATTATTTAACAGTGGCAAGATATTTGGCTTTGAAGTTGATAGTCAAAAAATGAAGCAAAAACAAAATGACGCACCCGGGAATCGAAACCTCGACCTTCTGCCTGCTAGTCTAACACGCTAACCACTACACCATCACCACATGATGTAGTGGTAAGGTGAAGAAAGTCGACCACATGATATAGTGATTAGCGCGTTAGACTAGCAGTTAGAAGGTCGAGGGTTCGATTCCCGGGAGCGTCAAAGATTTTTTGATACGGTTTTTTACGTTATTGGGGCATCACTAAGCTATAATCAAATCTCTACCTTATTGGAAAAAAGGAGAAAAGTTGCTTTAAAAACTTCAAACTGAAGAATTCGCATATCAGAAAATGCGAATTTTTATAGGATTTGAAGCAGAATCGTCTGAACTCTTTCCTACAAAAGCCGCATCGAAAATAACCGATTGATGACGAGAAGCCCTTGAATCAATGGTAGTCCCAACCTACTAAGACACTATATACATATCCCTCTTACCTACGATACTGGGGGGGGGGGTGTAAAATTCAAAAAATGCTCCATTGGCCGATTTTAATCTCGAGGGGTTTTCGACTATGAGGAACATGGAACCGAACCAGAAACAACCCGATCGATTTGCAGTCAAGTAGTAGAACATTGTGATCTGCAGTAGAATGCAAGCCACTCGGGTTGTTTCTGTTATAACGAACCATGATATCGATTTTAACTTTCAATTTTATCTAAGGAGATAAAAAAATTTAACTTACCAAAATGGTATGAATTTTGCATAATATCTATTATAGCAATCGAATAATATCGGCACTGAATACATTGAAAATGACGAGAGCAATAAAGCCACATCACAAGATGTTAGCCACAAAAGGAAAATATAAATCTTTGGTGACGGTTTAATCATTGTTTTATTCGGCACCATATTCAATCTAGTTGCACACGAACTATTACATTTTTTTATATTTGAAATAGAATATCTTCTCACAGTAGGGCTAGAAGGTTGTCGTATATTAACAGGAGGGGAGAATTTTCTTGTCACAGGTTGTGTCGGACACTTTTTATCATTTTCTTGAGTTAGCTCAGAACCACTTGATTCGAATCTGATTGATCTTACTTTACTCAACGTCCTTTTCTTTACGACTTTCTTTGATAAAATATAAATTGTAACTAGATTGAATATAGTGCCAAATATGACAATGATGAAGGTAACAGGCCCACTTAATAGGTAAGATATTTTAGAAAAATAAAAGTAAAAATCTGCTTCGTTGGATGGATTTGAAACCATAGATAATAAAAAATAAACAAATATATTCGCTGGCTGACTATTATCTGCAAAAAGAATGAATTTAATAGAAGGAAGTTCGGTACTACTAAGTAGAGATGTCCGAAAAGTGACAAACTTGTCACTTTTTGTGACATTTGTCACAATTTGTGACAAAAAAGTTTTTCACTAAGTTTTTGCTCTTTGATAAGTTCAACAGAAAGCTAAACAACGAAGAAATATATTATTCTGGATTTCTGTCGAACTTATCAAAGAGCGAAAACTTACAAGGGACATGTCATAAGTGACGACTTAGTTTCTCGATGAAAAATATATCATCTTGTAGAGCATACCCGAGTTGATTTTTGAACTGATCGATTTAGCTGCAGAAGGCGTAATATGAGAGAGTTATAGACGATTTAATTTTGCAAATTTTGCAAACCCTTCTTGTATGTAAGTCTATTTGGAAAATGTTAACTTAACTGCAATAATGGTCTAGTGGTTAAGAACACATCTAGTGTCTTCGTGATATCTTTTTCATTCGTGGGTTCAATTCCGCTTAGAAGCTATACTTTTTTGCATTTTTTCTTTTTTTGCATATTGTTAAAAAAGTTTAACAAATTAGTTTGGTTTATTTTCTCCAAATTTTATTTCCATGACTAACGCTAAATTTTCAGTTATGAGATTAAATCCACGTAATCATTGTGAATTCACTCTTTGCTTTGATCATTTCTTTGTTCTTCATCACCTTTGTGATAGTTAATTTATTTTGTTTTGGTTGTTGTTTAATAATAAATGATTTGATTTAAAATGTTTAAAAATTAAAATTTAAGTTTTAGGCTATTGGTATTTAAAAAAAGAAAATAAAGAAATTTTTTGGACGATTTTTAACAATGTTCAAAAAAATGCAAAAACGTAAAGCTTTCACGCATTGATAAAACATGAAAATGCCAAACAAGACCACGCAGGGATGCGAATTTTCACACGTTTTGATTTAAATTTTTTAAGAGATTTATGTTAAAAATAAGTTCTGAGAGAAGGGAGTTTTAAAAATTCTCTTGACACTTATTAAAACACTTTACTTTTTCATATATCATAAAATTTATTGGAACTAAAAATATGTTTTTCGCTCATTAATATCAATTTATATGCAAATATAATTTAGCCTCATTAAAAACATCGGCGGTTAGTATTAAATACGTATATGAAAAGAACAATTTTTCATAAAGTTGCAAAAAATGTAGAAGAAAGTAAAATTTTGGCACCATTTTTTCCTTACTTTTACCGCTAAGGTCGGTCCTTACCGTACTTTTTTTACTGGTCATTCCCTATAGGTCATTCATT
Organism: Acrobeloides obliquus; assembly: GCA_034698545.1. NCBI lineage: Eukaryota > Metazoa > Nematoda > Chromadorea > Rhabditida > Cephalobidae > Acrobeloides > Acrobeloides obliquus. The sequence goes on along the minus strand of JAQGBS010000294.1, from coordinate 6,534 downwards.
ACCATAGGTGGACAAACAGGAGGGTCCTTCCTACAAAATTTTTGACGACTTTTTTGGTCGATGTGATCCTCGTGTCAAAAAAACAATTTCCGCTAAAGAACTGGGCTCACATGTGTTCCAATGCATAAATACAGCAAAAAAGTCTGAAGATTGACTTTAGAAGCTTATAACTCTGGATGGGTAAAAGCTTTTTACTCTATTTTTATTATTATGATAGAGCAGGTGTAAAACTAAAAAGTGACGATTGGATTTGATGTGAAACGCTTCCTAGATTTTTTATGCCGGTTGTAGTGAAAAAAGTCAAATTTTTTTACTAAAACCAGCATAAAAAATTATAGGAAGCATTTCACATCAAATCCAACCGTCACTTTTTAGTTTTATACCTGCTCTATCAAATAATAAAAAAATGAAATAAAAAGCTTTTACCCATCCAGAGTTATAAGCTTTTAAAATGTGCAGATTGAGGACGGATCTCTGTCGGAAAAAATTTTTAGTTTGTAGTAAGTAGTAAAAATTTATAGTTTGTAGTAAGAAGTAGCAAAAATACCTAAACCAGGGCCAGGAAAACGTTTTCACGCTCTGAAAATGGTTGCAATCGATTCCCCGCATAAAATTACCTCTAGAAAGTCATTTTTTAGAAAAACCTAAGAATCGACGATTTCCTCATAAAAATGTTTGATTTTCGCTTCAATACACCCACTCCATTCCCTGAATCAGGGTCAAGGAAGCATTTTCACGCTTCGGGAATGGGCGCAATCGATTTTTCGTATGATTTTACCCGTATATAGGCTGTTTTGATCAAAAAAAATTTGAAACTTCCGGCACAAACTTTTTTCGCCTTGGAACACATGGCTTTAAGACAAAGAATGTCACAAAATTTTTTTCAATCTCGCTGAACGGAAATTAGCTCGATATTCTGATAAAAGTAGATTCGAAGAAAATTATAATGAAGCTTTTTAATGTTTTAGATTTTCACTCGAAAAAAATTATAATGAAGCCCTTTAGTATTGAAAACTAATGATGTGCGAAGTCAAAAATTACACGTTCTTTCTACATACAGGGTGGGCCAAAAAAGTAGATTTTTTGATTTTGGGACCCGAAAATTTATTTTTCTAAGGGTAATTTTATGTTTCTAGAGGAATTTTATGCGGGGAATCGATTATACGAATTCTTGAACCCTGAAAATGCTTCCCTGGGACTGATTCAGAGAAAAAATTAGGTTTTTGAAAATGCGAAAAACGACAATTTTCGCTTCAAAAACCCAATTTTTTCTCTAAATCAGGGTCAGGAAAGCATTTTCAGGGTTCGGGGATACGCGCCATCGATTTTCCGCATAAAATTACCCCTAGAGGAGTCATTTTTAGAACAATACATTCAAAATCACAAAAATCCACTTTTTTTGGCCCACTCTGTCACGTATGTTTCAACCCATAGAAAAACGACAAAAGGTTTGTGACGACTTAGCGGAAATGAACCCATAAATTTTCTGCTAAACATGAGGTGGTTTTCAAACTTTAAATTTAAAAAATTATAGAGAGCGTTTTAATTTCAACTGATACTTACGATTATTTTCTGGGGGTTGCTCTATATTTTAAACAGAAAAACAAATAACAAAATGTAAATTAAAAAAACTAGATAGGTTTTGAAGTATGATTACCCATGACAGAAAATCCCTCCTTTTTTCAAAAAAAGTAAAAATTCCATATCTTTCTTAAAACGACGATTCATAAAAAACCCATCCTTATTGTTATAGAGGAAGGTCTCCTCGATAATCTACAACACGACTTTTTTAAATTGGACTTAAAATAAAAATCTAGATAGGTGCGAAAGGAACATGTATATCTATTGGGCTGTAACATAAGTTGCCGCCCAAAAAATATATCAAAAATCGGCATTTTTCGCTCGTTTTCGATGAAATTTTTTTTCAGTAGTGAGTAAGAGTGTATGCTGAATACGATCCAATCGATCTTTTTGAGCAAAACTCATGTTTTCGTGTCAATATCCAGACTTTGTTTAAAATCGGGGTTTTTTATACCCCTAAAATGGCTCAAAAATCTGTATTCCCTGAATCAGGGTTAGAGAATTTTTTTCATGCCTCGAAAATGAGCGCAATCAATTCCCCACTTAGAAAAACTTTAGTAGATCGAAAATTTCGTCAAAAATTGACTTCTATAACCAAATATCGACATTTTAAAATTCATTTGCAACATTGAAAAACGTCAATTTTTTGAAAAAGTCTGTATATTTACAAGAGAACATGATTCTCAAAAAGACCAATTGAATCGTATTCAGTATACACTCTTACCCACTCTGAAAAAAATTTCATTGAAAACGAGCAAAAAATGCCAATTTTCTATATATTTTTTGCGCGGCAACTTATGTTACAATCCAATAAAATTGATCTAAAATCTATTTTTTCACCAAACTCATTTTATAATAAAATTTTCAAATTCAAGTTTTCGTGTCAATGCACGGACCAGTTCAAACCTGTTCGAGACACAGAGTCTCAAATTCAAGACTCAAGTTTCGAATTCGAAACATTTAAGTCTTGAATTACGTGTCGAGACGTTTAGAGGCGCATTTAGAGTCTCGAAATCATTTCGAGACAATTAGCGGGCAGCCTTAATCCACTATTGGCATTCAAAGAAAACTAGAATGAAGCTCTTTAGTATTGAAAACTTATGATGTGCGAAGTCAAAAAGTACACGTACTTTCTACATATAATTTTCCATAACCCATTACATGCGTCACCGTAATTATTTTTAAAATATATTTAGTCTAGAGTCCAGTATTCACTATAAGTTTTCTCATGTATTTTTTATATATCATTCTAAATTTTTTATAGAAACTTTTGGCACTAGGTTTTTCCTTACCCTTACCGCAACGTCTTGTCGGGCAGATCTTACTTGAACAAGGCTTAGGCTTAGGCCTAGGCCTAGACCTAAGCCTAGGCCTAAACCTAGAGGTTTTATGTCACCAACTGACAATTACCCGCTTTTTTCCTATTGGAGGCGGAAAAGGACCTTAGGAGAAATATTAACTTTAGAAATATCACAACTTTAGAATAGAGCCCCAATCAATTTCGAAATGTTCACTTTCGAAATGTATATCAACCGATTGGTTAGGAGGAGAATCTCTCTTGCTCACCTGTGTTCCTTAAGTAAGTAAGGGAAGACCGGTAAAGCGTTGTGGTAAGGGTAAGGAAAAACCTAATGCCAAAAATTTCTGCAAAAAATTTAGAAAGATATATAAAAAATGCATGAGAAAACTTATAGTGAATACTGGACTCTAGGCTAAATATATCTTAAAAATAATTACGTTGACGCACTTAATGGGTTATGAAAAATTATTTATATATAGAAAATGCGTGTAATTTTTGACTTGGCAATAAGAACCATATGATGTGCGAAATTTGCGCATCATAAATTTCCAACAAAGAGCTTTATTATAATTTTCTCTGAATGCAAATAGCAAGTTAATTTTTTGGGGCATCCCGTAATTTTTTAGTTGTTTTTCATAAATTAAAATTGGATGTTTAAATGACCATTCATAGCTGTAGCCAAGAAAGGAGTAAAAGGGCTATATCCCCCTTTTATTGAAAACCCAGCGAAGATAAAAAAATAAAGCGGGACCCTCATGATTTTTCAAATTTTTACGGAAAAAATTTTTTAGCCCCCAACGTATGTTAAAAAAATTTATTTTTCCCAATTTTTATATATAAATCCTTGTTTGTTATTTTGCTAGAAAATTGAAAATTTTAAATAAATAAGCACAATCGTTTTCAGCATAATTGTTAATATTGGTTTGTACCATAATTTTTTGACTTTTGCTATTCGCATGAAATCTTTACAAAAATGACTCATATGGAGGGTTTTCATATGCGAGGAATCGATTGAGAACCGAAAAAAAATTTTTTCAATTTTTTCTTTAGGGTCAGGGAAGCGTTTTCGCAGTTTAGCAATGTGCAAAATCGATTCCTCGCATAGGCAAACCTCCATAGGAGTAATTTTTGAAAAGATCCATGAGGATAGAAAAGCCAGAAAAATTATGGTACAACCCAATATTTAAATAAGGATTCAGGGTTGTTGAGCATGGGGATTTGCATCCTAGGGTGATTGGGCGGATCGGCAAAAAACATACGAATTGTGAAACTCGAAATAATGAGTTTCTTCAATTTTTAAGGGGTAGGGGTAATCATTTGATCATAATATTTTACTCAGTCACTTTTTTGCAAATTCGTTCATCATGGGGATTTTTGAAAATAAAATTTTCAAAAAATTTGAGATGAAAATATAGGGGTAATCAAATGGTTATCTTAACCTGCTCCTAATGCCTTCTTCGAACCGAATGGAACGTCTTCTTTGAACCGAATGGGACGCCTTCTTCGAACCGAATGGGGGGGGGGGTGTTCCTCCATAATTACGCCACTGAACTCAAAAAGCGATGTGAAATAGCATATATAAAGTTAGGGTTAAAAAAAAAATTTCGAATACCATATCTTTGAAGCTTATAAAAACCTTAAAAATATTAACAAGATCATTATTTTTCACTAATTAATTATTCTGATAAGATATTCAATTTTTAAATACTAAATTATTAGTAGGAATGAAATTTTTTATTATTTAAAAACAACTTTATTTTCCTTCAAACTAATAGGTAAGCAATATATTAGGTTGTCAAACAAGTACGTGCATGTTTTTTGCATAGATAAATTGTTTGGATCATATTTCAAAAACGATCATGTTCTAGGTATGTTAAAACTTTGTAGAACTTGTTTCAAGTAGTCTTGAAACAAGTGTAACACATAAGTTCGTTTTTTCCGAGTAGAAAAGTTTGGACAATGTGATAGAAGTTTGGTCTTTTTTAAACAGCGATGGGTCTATAGGCTAAGAGAGTCCAGGAGGCCATGGCCCTGCCCCCTAAAGCCAAAAGATGACAAATTTTCCCTCTTGGTTCTTCCTTATTTTTTTTTCCAATTGTTTTTAAATCCTATGGTCCTCTTTATGATTTATCACTGAAAACGTCCTTGCAATTTTTCAACAAAAATCGTCATTTTCGGAGCATTTCCAGTTTAAAAACAAGCATTTCTCAAAAAAATTTTCGTCTTTATATTAAAAAAGTCAAGATTTCAAAAAAAGTTCCTAGAAAAAAGCATCATAATGACGACACAAAAAATTTTTGATTTTCGGAGACAAATAACGAAAAAATCGCCTTGGGGACCAATGGGATTTTGTCCTCTTACGAAATGGAATATTAGCGTCGCCTATTGATGAATCAATTCTACTAACAAGGAACACTCATTAGGTGTTACAGGCTTTGCTCAGAAAGCCTTATTGGAAGGTTCATCAAAAATTAATAATAATGGCGACAGACCTAGAGACCCAAGGGGAAGAAAAATTTTTCTACAGGCGTCCCAAGATTTTTTTCCATAATTTTTCATTGTAAAGGACCAGTCCAGTCAGTTACAATCATATGAAAATGATATATTCGGAAAGATCATGAAAAATGAAGCATTTTTTGTTTTTACGTCATGTTCTGAATCGTTGTGGTTTTCGAGGTAATTGCGTTTGAAATTTTGAATTTGTTTACAAACTCTTTGTTGTAATACACAACCTTTTTTGAATTTTTTGCGGGAAAATCGATTTTTGCATTAATTTTTTAAATTTTCATAAAATGAACATTGTAGCAATTTTTTATAACTAAATGAGACGAACAAAATAACATCAAAATTATCCAATTAGGACATTGTTTTGGGTTATTGAAACGAAAACATGAATCAGAATTTTCGTTTCGATAACCCAAAACAATGTTCAAATTGGATAATTTTGGTGTCCTTTTGTTCGTCTTATTTAGCTATAAAAAATTGCTACAATGTTCATTTATAAAAATTTAAAAAATTGATGCAAAAATTGATCTTTCCGTAAAAAATTCAAAAAAGTTTGTGTATTACAACGAAGAGGTTGTAACAAATTCAAAATTTCAAACGTAATTACCTTGAAAACTACAACGATTCAGAACATGCCGTAAAAACGAAAAATGCTCCATTTTTCACGATCTTTCCGAATATATCATTTTCATATTGTTGTAACTGATCAGACTGGTCCTTTAAGACGAAATAAAACGATTCCGACCAGTTTTGTGAACAAAAGTGGGGAGAAAAACATCGGATGTTGTTGAACAAGTGGACAAAAACATCATCCGAAAGCTCAACGTGACATTGAAATATAAATTGCAAGATTAGCATAAAAATTACGTTTGAAAGCTGCACTTTCAACATAAGCTGATGTCAAGTCCCTTGGCATCACACTGGACCACAACACCATGGTGATGATTTACGTGTCTCTAGTTTCGACATTGAAGTAGTATTAACCGCAACAGTCTTTGATAAATTTTCGAGCTGTGTCGAGGGGTAGCATATGTACATATTTCATAAATCTTTTTGTTAAAATCCATTTTATACAGGGTGGTCAGAAAATACGTACGCACCTAACATTTGTCGTTTTAACTCGATTTTTTTTCAAAAAATTTTATTCA
>JAQGBS010000293.1:0-23900 GCA_034698545.1 Acrobeloides obliquus | reverse complement strand
TTCTCCATTACTTCCGATTAGAATATTTTCTGGCTTGATATCGCGGTGGATTACTTTTTTACTGTGGCAGTAGTTCAGTGCGTCAGAGACTTGGAATATGTACTGAAAAATTGGATTTTATACAATGTACTCTTAAGCCCAAGAACTAAGGATGTAATTTTTGGGGAATTTTTTCACCTTCGCAGAAGTTGGCTCATTAAAACGACGATTCTTCTGTAAAACCTTGTACAATTCGCCACCAAGTGCATACTCCAAAATCAGGTAGATCTTCTTTTCATCGTGAAAATAGTTGTACATTCGAAGAATGTTCGGATGACTAAATATCCATCATGAGAAATAATTTCAATCCACAATACATACCTCAAATGCGCTTGTATTTCAATTTCACGGATCAGCTGGTGCTCAACATTTGACTTTACCAATTGCGATTTGAAAAGAATCTAGTAAAAAATGAGGTAAAATAAAACGAAGAGCGCATTACCTTAAGAGCGACTACGATTCCCTTTTCTTTTTCCTTAGCCAGATAGACGTTTCCAAATTTCCCTTTACCTAGAGGACGGCCAATATCGAAATCAGATAATGCCCACTGCTTTACTTGCATTTTTAGCTTTTAGAAATATTATTCGTAAATTCAAGACTGCTAAAATGATTTCAGTTCTTTATGAAAAAGAAAATTTCAGAAAAGATCCATTTTTCGAGTTTTTTTCTCCAAATTGGCTGATTTTTGGGGCTTATGGGCACAAGAAATCGATTGTCACAAGTCCCAAGTTCCGAAAAATTTTCATGACTCTCTATCGGGGTACATGTTAAAAAAAAATTAATTTTTCGTAGAGGGTCATGAAAATTGTTTTTGTACCTCGGGGCTTACTCCAATCGATTTCTCGTGTCCGAACCCCCCCCCCCCCCTCCGAGTCAAAAATCAGCCAATTTATAGAAAAATAGAAGCGTATTGGAAACTAGTACCGAAAATTTTATTTAAAGGGAGTGCATTTTGTGACCATTTGGGAGAAAAAATTTTCTCGTAAAAATGACCCTAGTGGGGATAATTTGATGCGAGAAATCGATTGTGCGCACTCCCGAAGCGCGAAAATCGGAAATTTTCAGCAATTTTTAAAATGCAGCGAGATAATAATGCGATAAATTCTTGCCGTGAATCCATGGTGCGGCGTAGCGGTTCACGTAGTCAACAAAGACAACGACCATTGAAAGACGGCGGTCGAGCTCCAGTAGCCGCCTGTAATTCCTCGTCGACTGATATTATTTTTCCGAAAAAAGTTAATTTTTCACTCAACTTGGTCAAGATGGCGTTTTCACGCTTCGAGTGCGCGCAATCGATTTCTCGCATCAAATTACCTCCAATAGGGTCATTTTGAAAAAAGATGAAAAATGTTCGCGTACAAAGATGAAAAAAGGCGAAAAAATAGGAATTTTTCACGAAAACTTGGTCAAGATGGCGTTTTCACGCTTCGGGAGTGCGCGCAATCCATTTCTCGCATCAAATTATACTCAATTTTTTCTACGAAAAAATTTTTTCTCTTAAAAGGTCGCAAAATGCATCCCCCTTTAATAAAATAAATTTTGGAAAACCTTTTTAATAAAATATGAAAAAAAATTGAATGTTGAAAATTTATATATGCAAATTTCATCTAATGACCAAATTCTATCGCGTTTGTTCAAATTTCTAAAAATGCACAGTAAAATTTTCTTTTTAATATAAAAATTTTTATGAAACTCATTTTAATAATCAAAAAGGAAAGTAGAGATACACAGAGTACAAAACAAAAACTGTACAAAAATGGTTGAAAATTGGGTCATAACTTTGGGGAGGGAAGGTAAAAGTTCTGGCATAAGGGGCAGATATACTAATTAGAGCTTGGAAACAGCCGTAACTGAAAATAACCGAAACCAATAGTTGTCACACGTGTACAAACACCTCCGAAAATTTGACTTTTTGCGGGCGAAAAATTTACCTTGGTTCCCCCTTTTTCGAAATTTTTGGAAAACAACATGGGAGATCAAGGTGATTTTTTTTCAAAAATCACTTTGGTCTTCCTTATGTCTATTCGCGCCGATGGGCGCGAAAATTTTTTTGAAAAACACTTTTTTAAGCTAAAAATGCTTTAAAAATTACGATTTTTGTTGAAAAAATAGGAAATTTTTGTGGCCCGCCCACAGTCCCCGGGTCTACGGGCAACGCCGTAATTTTGGTCTAGATTTGAAAGGGGAAGTTTTTTGGGAAAATTTTGTTAACAAAAAAACATCTCTGCAGGCGAAAAATTTGATTGAAAAATGCTTGTTTTTAAGCTGAAAATGCTCAAAAAATTGCAATTTTTGTTGAAAAGTGGCCAATCAATTTTTGATCGAAAAAAATTTTTTGAACTAAAACATAAGGGGGACCAAGGGGAAATTTTTTTTCATTTTTCCAGGTTTGGGGGGGGGGAAGGTCCCTCCATAATTACGACGCTGCCCACGGACTCCGGTGAAATGAGTCTCGACCGCAGTACAAACTTAAAATTATATTATTGTTTTACAATTGTTTAGATTGTCCAATTTTTTATGTTGCATATTTGAGTATGGTTCTGTGTTTATTTGTAAGTATAAAAATTGAAAAATTTACATTTACAGGGGGAGATAAAAGTTCTGACCCAAGGGGCAAAAGTCTTGGCATTTCAAAGACATGTTTTCTCTACAATTCTGGACGAGAAAACACTTTTTCACCGTTTTTGACCATGCCAGGACTTTTGTCCGCCTTGATCAAGACTTTTGGCCCGTGGATCAGGTCTTTTGTCCATATGGGTCAGAACTTTTGCCTTCCCCTGTATAATAGTATGATATATAAGCAACTTATGTTGAATTATAACCCCGAATAATTTCCCTAATATTTTGTTGACAAATTGGACAGCGTCCAGTTTCATTTTTGACCCTTTCACCACAGGTCATACAAAGCCCCATATGACCACACGGCACAATTACTGCATCTGGAGGATTATCACAGCAGATAGTGCAAAGATTTTCTTCTTGTCTTGGATTTGAATTTTCCGGCTCTGCCAATTCTAGTCTGCCATCGGGAAAACGGCGATCGTAATCTTTTTTATACAGGGAGATACTGCCCTAAAATTTGCACTTATTGAAGTATAGCTTTATGCTTACTCTTAACGATGGACACACTTCAATACGAACTTTAACACTAGGATAAATCCTTAAATCTTCAAATGGAGCTTCAAAAGGTTCAAATTCCCGAGTGATATCATTGAACACATAGACTGCATGAATGGCAAATTGGGTCGGTTCTTGACGTACGTGCAAAATGGAAATTTCAGCAACATGCCATATTGAACAAGGAATCGGTACGCCAATGCCCATCATGCGCTTGTACTCTTCTTCTTTATTGCTGTTTAGGAATGCCAAGTGAACAAATACAACTGCCTAAGATCATGTTAATTATTTTCATAGTAAAAAACGGAATTTTGCGATGTTTCGTTCAAATTTTCGCCAACTTTTTTTTAATAAAAATAATCCTGTGGGGGTTGACTATGCTATGAATCGATATCACTCATTGGAAAATTATGAAAATATTTTTCTCGCCCTAAATCAACTAAAAATAGGATTTTTGAAAAATTTTGATTTTCTTGACTGACTCAGGGAATCGTTTTCAAAATTTTTCAATGCCCACATTTGATTCATCGCATAGAAAAACCATAGGTGTTCACGCACACAGGGTGAGGTGATCGATTTACGAAGTTGTTTATGCAAAAAATGACTTTCAGACTTCAAATACAAAGTTAGTCATAGGAAAATGGTTATAAAATATAAAAATTGAAGGAAATTTAACAACTTCGTAATTTTTGCTGAATAACTTCGTTAGTTTTGCGAAAATTTGTTAATTTTTTAACGAAATCAATGAAAAAACACTGGTTTTCGGGTCCCAAATACGAAGTTGGTGCCTAATTTTCGACCTGTTACGACGAAGTTAGGGAGGGTGACACCCTCGGCTCTAGGAATTTTGCCAACGAAAAAAGCAGACTTTTGCCAACGATATGAAAATATTAATTTTTTATGCTTTGTCATTGGCAAAAGTCCGCTTTTTTCGTTAGCAAAATTCCGTTGGCAAACGTCCTAGAGCCATATTTTTCATAGCCACATCCTCCCATTGGGCAGGCATGAGAAAAGCCCCAAACGGTTATTTTAGAAAGAATTTTAAAAAATTTTGTGTGAAAATTTGATCGAAAAACTACGGTTTTAGCCATTCTGTATTAGAAAATTACTGGTCTTACCTCAGTTTGCATCGTGATTAGTCGGATTAAGCTAAAATTTGATTAAAATTAAAATTTGAAAAAATCGATATTTTTTGCAATTACAAATTGTAAAAATAAACAAATAACAATTAAAAAATTTATTTATTACAAATAAAGTTAACTCGTCAAGGCCGAGTTGAAACTTTTGCTTAGGAGCTGTCCTTAAATTACGTTTGCAAAAAGTCAGATTTTGGACCCCCCCCCCCCACAGAAAAATCTTAAAATTTTAATAGAGCGTTAGATTTTCAGAGACCCCCTCCCCTCTTGGCAAACGTAATTTAAGGACAGCCTCTTATTCTGAAAATAGGTCAGATACTGACACTGAATATGTAAATGAAAAAATTTTTAGTCTACTTATGTTATGTCCTCAAGACAATATTGTTTGAAGAATTTTTGAAATGAGTGGTCGATGAGATCTCAATTCAATTATCGAGATATGCCCATTTTACTAAACCCCTATTTTTTCAAAAATTCTCCAAACAATATTGGCTCGGAAACATAACATAAATCGACTAAAAAATTTTTCATTTACCTATTTCGTATCTGACCTATTTTCAAAATAAGCAAAAGTTTCAACTCGGCCTCGACGAGTTAATAAAATCTAGATATATAAAAGATTGTCCATATATTCTGGTAACGATGAAAATTTATCTAAAAATAACAAATTTTAGAATTAATCAAAAATGAAAATTTGCAAATATACTCCAAAAAATGGTTGATTTTTCAAAGTTAATAAATTTTTGCTCCTTCCTTATATGAAAAATGGGGCTGCGCGTTGGCCTGCGGGCGGGTAGTGGGGTTTTTACAAGCTTGCGGGCGGGATCCCGAGGGATTAAAAAGGTTAAATTTTGTTGATAAGACAAATAAATGCATTTATAATGTATAAAATCGTTAGTTTTTTCATATTCAATTTGCGGGGCGGGGTTGCGGGATTTTCAAAAATGTGCGTGCGGAATTGCGGGACGGGATCTCGCCCGCGGGCAGCCCTAATGAAAAATTACCAAGGTTTTAAAAATATGACCAAGAACTTGTGTCTTCTGGTGGTTTATTCAAATACTGATAGTTTTGATGCGGTTTGTTTTGTTGTTGGCCTCTTGATGAGCCTGGACGATTTGGATCATAATACCCGCCACTTTGAAGATGTTGAACCGGAATAGTCCTCATGTTATTTTTCTTTTCTTCGTTTTTCTTAAAAGGCCATGGCAAATTAACAAGCTTGTTATAAGCCCTTTTCAACAAATTTGGCGATCCATGTACAAAAAATGCGGTGTTCTTCTGCCCGGGTTTGAGTAGCTCAATCAACGCTTCATCACCATCTGGTACATCCATAGGTTCTGGTTGGAAACGTTGCTCTGCATGAATAAAATGCTGCCTTTGCGCATCCGAAGCAGTTTCGAACAGATGCTTGATGTTATCTCCAGTGAGTGGTAATTCGAAAAGGTCTCGAAGTGCACTGTGGATTGCTTCCGGAGTTATTGAGACATTTGATCCTTCGTTTCCAGTTTCTTGGATAACTCGCCGCTTCTCACGGTATTCTTCAATCATCTTTTCAAGTCGACGAACTTTTTCCTTATCTTGCAAATGGTCGGCTCGGCGTTTTTCTTCCTCTATGAGATGGTTGACATAAGCTTCATATGCATCGTTGTATGTCATCATTGCATTCTTCTTCAAAAAGGATCCAAATTTCACGCTGATATCGGTAATCCGTTCTTGTTCACTTTTATAGCAAATAATTTGCTCGTCGCAATTCTTGATAACTTCATTGATGGCCACCTTGGAATTTTGATTCGTGTCCAACAAACGCCTAACGTTTGGGTCTTCAATCATGGCCTCAACAATTTCTTGGTCATATGTAATATGCATATGAAGCTCCCAGCGGCAACCACAACATCGACAATGCTCATCTTCAATGGCAACACAATCCAACAGTTTTGGATTCGGGAACATTTCTCGGAGCACACCATCCAAGTTGCAATGCACGTGACAGTGGGTGACATAAATTGTTTGAACAACGTTGGTATTTGGCAGCGCTTTGGTGTCCGTACAGCTTTCACTTGTGCACACAGTTCTTGGGTAGTCAAGTTGTTGGGCTACAACAGTGATTTGAGGGATCATCAATCGGCGTTGAAGATCTTGCTCACTTCCATCAAGAGTGGCTAATTCGGATCGTTTCGCTTCAATTGCGCGGATGTTGGATTGTATGCTGCTGGTGATTTCTGCCATAGGTTTTGCCAAGGTTAGAATGATACGGCGGGCCTCGTTGACACTCACTGTGTCTCGGACGGGGTGGGGGTCTAGTTGGCAAATGTAGTCGAGCAAACGAACGGTTTCGGATTCAGCCCTTTCCCAACTTTCTTGATACTTTAGTTGGTCTTTCTCTGAAAATTTGAAGAATCGAATTTTAGCTTTTAAACAAAAGTTTAGAAGGAAGAGAGGTAATCTGACCACAGTTTCCAAAATCTCAGGACGTGTATTTTAAAGTCGAATTTTATTTTTTGTGATGCTTAAAAATCGAAATTTTTGCTCGAAAATCAGATTTTTGCTCAAAATCGAAAATTTTAAACTCTGACCATAAACGCAGTAACACATATATGGTCCTGAAGGGAACAGAAAAATTTATTACCTGAAAATTGCACACCATTTTGGCAAGCCATCAAAAATCGAAACGCTTCGTTATCAAAGCAGAAATATTTCAATGGAACTTCTATGCCACCATGTGCCCACGGATGGGTGCTAGATTGCCCTTCTTCCATGATCTGTCCTATCTTGAGGTTTTCCAAATGCCTCTTCAAAGTCGTCAGTGTATCTCCCGGCCGATAGAATGTACCACTTGTATTCGTAAAACAAAACACGATGTTTTTAGCAGCATCTTTGTGAAGATGCGACAACAGCTCATTCATGCAAAATTGGAACATGACATTAAGTCGTGCGTTATTGGATTTAAGCAAAATACAGATGCCATGAATTTCATCCACATTTTCAATATAGCGAAGAATAGCGTCCATGTTTTTCTTATCTTGATCCACGCCACGGACGTCGCCAATCCCAGGGGTATCAATCAAACGGATGGTCATGTTTCTGGCTTCGAAAACGTGTGCCAACGGGTCTTGGGTGCTAGATTGTCCTTCTTCCAAACATTCTCGAGAGTCAGGAGTTGTGATTTTGATCAGTCTTTCTTGACCATTATCATCAATTAGTTTGAAATGGCAGGGAATCAAGCACAAAGGACTTGAAGTTTGAGCTTGTTCCAGGGTAGGAAAATTTAAATAGTTTGCGAATCCATTTATAAAAGTTGATTTTCCAACACCGGTTTCACCCAAAAGGAGGATGTTCAAAACTCGATGTGGCTTCATCTTCCTTATCTCTTGAGTCAAATCTTCTTGTCCAAAATAAACATAGTCGATTCCGTGTAGTGGATTATTACAGTGATAGCTATACGCATCACATCGTGCTTTTCCACAACCACAATAGAAAAATCCATCAAATCCAAATTTGAGCGTATCACCACAATAGTGACACATCCATGGGCATGGTGTCGGATCACAAGAACCATAAATTGAATTTGGACATTTCATTGTCAACTCAACAGCGTTATTTGGAGAACGAGCTGGAACAAACTTCATTGACGGCATAGCAAGGCAGAAATATTCTTCAACACCTTTGAGCTTGATCACATCTTCAATGAAGCAATGTTCTTGTCGGTAAAGACACAAACGATTTTGGCCCGGGAATCTGCCTTCTGTCACGTCTTGGTCCACAAACATGCACAGTTTACCATTGTTGACCAGATAACATAAATGATTCATATATCCCTCCAAATCATGATCTCGATTTTTCCAAGAAGCAAAAAAGACATAGTAATCTCCTTGATCTTTCAGCTGGTCTTGCCATCGATCGTTTTTCCCTACGTATAAAATGCTTTTTTCACTAACCAATTTGTTTATAAAATCGATTCTCTTCTTCAGGTTGCTATTGTCTTTGTTGATAAAAAAAGAGGTTATTTTTTCTATCAATGTTGTGCAGTCTTCAATAATGAGATGCAAGTTTGCCGTGTATGAAAGACCCGTTCTTAATTCTTTTACGGCAAATTGAAGTTTTTTCTTGATGATTTCACCTTCGCTATGAATGTCAGCTTGAAACCGCAAGGCATTGCTGATAACAGAATGGTTCAATTTGGCTTCATTCTTCTGCAAAAATGATGAAAAATAAGCCAGTTGTTCTAGGAACTTAAACAATTGAACAAATGCAGAAATGGTTTCAGATTGATCGGTTTGGCTTATCAAATGGAGTTTTCGCAAACTTTTATTTTTAAATAAAGTGAATAATGGCTGCAATTGATAGCCGATTGGAATGCCACGATTATTGTTTTCGAATTTCAAGCTTTTACTGTACCCGAGGACTTTGTTGATGGCTTCAGTAAGCGACAAATCTTTTAGTGTTGTCGGACTTCTTTGGTCATCCATGAAAATGACGACACTTGCACAATGTTTGAAAAATATTTCGATTGAGTTTTCGATGAGGAAAACAGTATTTCCGTTTAGTTTATCTCGTAAAATACCAATGGATGTCTTAAAAAGCATTTATAAGAATTTTATGATACTATTAAAATTTGAGTAAGAAACAATACAGAGCTGGATTTTTCCGTGTCGGGAAAAAATTATGTCGAAAAATCGCAACATTCCCGTTTTTTGGTCATCATATATTTGCGAAAAATAAACTGGGGGACCGATCACTATCGCGCTCAGAGGGGAGAGGAGATTTTCTGATCCGATCGATAAGTCTCCGACACACCCCGAACAAGATCTTCAACTGTTCCGAATTCTTCCGAGCGCTTTGAGCACTTCCGAGTTCTTCCTTTAACGAAAAAGGTTCGTTAAAATTTGAAAAATTTTTCAATTTTTAATGAATTACGAAATCTTTGATTAAATTTTTTTCAACAAAAAGAAAACCAAAACTCACATTGACATATTCATTGAATTGATCGGCGTTTTCAAGTGGATATTTTGTCCAATCAAATCCAATTATCATTGGCATAACAATTCCATATTCAACACCAACAACAATATGGGTGGCAGAATTATCGACAAAATCAGCCTTGCTCTTTATGATGGACTCAAATCTTGGATGACTTAAGTTTAACTTGTCTACCTAAAAGTAATAATAAAATGTCATAGCATGCTTTTCTTTTACTTGAGACGTATAACTAAACAACAGGGAAAAGACTGCTTGGTTTTCAATTGGCTGATTTTGAGTTATAAAAGTCGCAAACCCTTTAGGCTCCGCCATACCACAGATATAGCTAAGCTAAAATAGACTTTTATAAAAAAATATTTTGACAAATTTACCGCCAATTCATCTTCTAACTGAAGCAAAGTGATTTTTCCTTTCAATGACAAATTATCCAAAATTTCGACATTAGTTTTTCCAATTGGTTCACTTTGGATGGCAGCTAATGGACATCTTGTACCTTCTAAAAGATTGAGGCCAAGAAAGTTGTCGGTGATCGCATTGTACAATTCTCCAAATCCATGTCTACGTCCAAATGATTTTCTCTTCAAATTCTCTTTGCACACACTAAATTTTTGCCAAACTTTAAAAAAATTTTACGTACTTGTTTGAGCTACTCGAAGAAATTGAACTTCCGCCAATATCATAATATTCTTCTTCGCTTTCTACTTCCTCTTGATATACGAGGCTATTTTTGGAAATAGTTTCTAAATATTTTTTAAAGAATCAGTCTAGGTTCGAATTTTCGAGATATCATCTCTTAAATACAACTTTTTAGAAAGCTCACAAGGGAACCACAAGGTCTGCCACAAAAATTTTTCACCGAAACCAAGCGTAAGAGATAGGGGGCATCTCAAAACGGTATAATATGTCAAAATTTTGGTCCCATAGGTCGTTTTCATCGAGATAAAAAAATAAAGTTATGATGCAAAAACAAATCGACGCAGCAGGGAGTAGAATCCGTGCGTTTAACTGCAAAGAAGGGAACACATCCACTTTATACTCGTTTTCAAGGTACAGGGTGTATCACGAAACCAGGGCACTTGTTTTTTCGTGTTTTAATCATTTTTTCAATGAATTTCATTTAAAAATTTGTTTTTTTAGTAAAAAAATGAAAGAATTCAGACCTGCTATAATTCGAATGCACGAAAGAGGAAAGGGAGTGCGTGAAATTGCGCGAGATCTTGGTATAAGCCCGAATACTGTATCCGTCGCTATCAAAAGATTCGAAGAGACCGGAAACAACGAAAACCGGAAGCGGGAAAAAACAGCTATAAGCCGAAAAAATATCGAGCGCGCTAAAGGAATGATCCAGCGAAACTCGACATCCAAAGTAAACTCGAGCCGAAAATTGGCCAAGAAGCTCGGAATGTCCCCCATGTCTGCACACCGGATTTTGAGACAAGAATTGGGAATGGTGGCCATTTTGAATAGATCTTGTTGTTCTGTTGTTATAAATTGTTATTTGTTGTGTTTTGAATAAAAAATTCATTGAAAAAATTGATTAAAATGCAACAAAAAAACAAGTGTCCTGGTGTGATACACCCTGTGTTGAGTAAAACAGATTTAGTTTATGGTGTAAATTTTTTGTTGAAAAAGTGCTCACTCCTCGCCTAAAGATTTGCCTACGCCTCTAAATCTATATACCTGCTTTATTAGATAAATTCTGATTGATGATACCTTGAGCATTGGAAATTGGGATTTCACTAAATTAGATGCATATAAACTGGGGATCGAGCAGAGGGAAAATTAGTTTTTAACGAATTTTCAATTTTGATGAATTTTTCAGAAATTCTTACATTTCGTCTTCCGATGGCTCATTTTTCATGGAATGATGTTGAGAAAAGCTAACATTTTGTTCAATAATATCAAATTCTTCATCTTGAGTTGATTCTGAAGATTCCGGTTTCAAAGACTTCTGAAAAGTTTTAAATTCTAATTTTTTATAGTTAAAATTATGATTAAAAACTTCATGAAAAGTCAGTAGCCCTAACTATGGCGTAATAAAATTCGAAAAGTGGTGGCATGGGTCAAAATTAAAAAAGAATGTCGCCAATCGAATCAGCTCACCAAGAGCTTCAAAAAGAATGCCATATCATGGGGTTTGACCCATGGCCGTGTGAGGACGCACTCGGCCTTCACTTATAGAGCATGGGTTCGATCTCGTGCCCAAAAGTTGTTACCAAAACTCATAAAAATTTTTGCATATCCATATTTTTATTCGAAGAGCACGATGGCGCTATTATTTTTTCATGAAAACTTTTGGAAAATTGGAAACATCTCAAAAAATCTAAAAAGCGAATTTTCCAAAAATTTTAGGAAAAATAATAACGCCATCGTGTTTTCTCCATAAAAATATGGATATGTAAAAAATTTTTATAATTTTGACAACAAAATAAAAAAACTGACTTTTAGGTGCGGGTTCGAACCTGCGCTCTATGAATGAAGGAGCGCATTAGCCACTCGACCATGAGTAAGTCCCCATGATATAGTACTAGTTTTGAAGTTCTCGGCGAGCTGAGTCGATTGACAAAATTTATTTTTAATTTTGACCATTGCTACCACCTTTTCGGTATTTTGGTGCGCCGTGTAACTTCTTTATTCAATCAAAAGTTACTTGTTTTGTTTCTGAAGCTGTTTTTAGCCTAAATTCGTATTTCTGCATCGGCTCAACAATAGTTCCTTCAAGCGATTGACAATCTTCATAGTCCTCAAACTCTTTGATATACTTGCGAAAACTTTTGACTGAAAAATCCGAAATTTCCCAGCTCAAATGAGTTATGGAACGTTCGAATAGCTGTTGACCATTGAAGTTAGCAGGAATACTTAAAGTAAATTTTTTCTCATCAATGACAGTATTCTTATCATCTAGTTTTAGCAAAATAACAAATACTTTGATTTGATCAATATCGACATCCATTTTGAGCGATGGATCTAAAATCAAACAAAAGTTTTCAAAAAATAAGAAATGAATGCCAAACTGCACTACAAGTGCAAAAAGAATTCGAAGTGGGAATCGAACCCTTGACTCGTTAGGTCTACGGAGGGTACACTCCCAACTGCGCCATCGAGGACCTATTTTCTAGTTTTTATTGGGTTGTCCAATAAGTATTTGCGGCTCAAAAAAATGCTCTAATTTCATCATTTTTCATCCGTTTTCGATGAAATTTTTTTCAGTATTGGATAAGAGTGTATTCAGTATTAGATAAGAGTTCAGTATTAGATAAGAGAATACGATCCAATCAGTCTTTTTGAGCGCAACTCATGTTTTCGTGTCAATATATAGTTTTTTTTCAAAAAATGTGAGCTTTCACATAACAAATTAATTGATATTTGGTTATAGAAATCAATTTTTGACGAAAAATGGCTCAAAAACTTTGTATTCCCTGAATCAGGATCAGGCAAGCATTTTCATGCCTCGGTAATGCGCGCAATTGATTCCCTAGCTAGAAAAACCCTAATACGGTCGAAAATTTCGTCAAAAATCGATTTCTATAACCAAATATCAACATTTTAAAATTAATTTGTTATATTGAAAACCCACATTTTTTGAAAAAGTCTGTATATTGACACGAAAAAATGATATATTCTCAAAATGACCGATTGGATTGCATTCAGCATACACTCTTATCCAATACTGAAAAAAATTTTTATCGAAAACGGATGAAAAATGAAATTAGAGCATTTTTTGAGCCGCAAATACTGGAAAAATCAATATAAAAATGCGATTGATTAATTTCAATTTATTAATCTTTAAACGTACTTGATAAATGATTGGTGAAAGTGAATCGACTTCTTTATATATATTGCGCCTTATTTAATAATTCAAGGCGGTACTTTGGCGATGTTACACTATAAGTTGTGCTATCTCTCGCAAGTTGATAAAAAACGATTCCTTGTTGCGAGCAAAAAAATGTGGCAAATAAAATTGTTTGTTCACATTAGGGTTGTCATAATAAAAAATTGATCGTCAAATAGTTTTAACGAAAAATAGAAAGTTGGTAACATTATTCTTGATTAATAATGGCGCAAATTGGAAAATTTTTGTCAAACATTTTTTATTTTGTATGTTTAAAATACGTTATGCGAGAAAACTGATCTAAAAATAGACCCCTCCCTTCGGCACAGGTCTCGAATTTTTTAGCCCAAAGTATTTTTTGTAGATCTACAACCCTTCTAAGGTCCTTAAAAACGCCATTCAAAACTTCAACATAAGAAGAAAGGACCTAAAAAAATTTTTTCAGATTGGGGTCATCCAGATATTATGTAATCAAAATGCGGGTTTTTTGATCCCCCCATGATTACGTAATCAATGGCAAAATTTTTTTACCTTGGTCCTTTAAGGAGAAAAAAAATAAATTTAGGAAGAGAAAAAATAGGATCCCACCCAAAATTGATATGATTATTTTATTAATTCGGGAAACCTTGTATGATTTGATATCTTGATAAAAATTTAAAAATATAATACAACATCTAATTGAAGTAAAAATAGTCTTGATTTATTTGAAATTATTTAAAAATCGATTAAAAAAATTCAATCTTTTAGCCATATCTTCGATTTTTCATGTGCCTCTTTTAACACTTGGTTTGTCGCTTGTAGAAAGGTCTTCACAGTCTAAAAAATTTAAAATTCTAAAACTTTTATACCACTTTTGTAAAATTTGATGAAAAATTTTTTTCTACTTTTTTATTGGGTCGTTCGGAAAATATCCGGCTTTTGAAGATTCACTCGTGTTATTATAAAAATGACTCCTCTGGGGGGGGGGGTTCTATGATGGGGGATCGATTCATGCTTCGAATTGCCGAAGCGTTAAATGATCTGTGTATTGAAACGAAAACCTGAATTTGAATTCCTGAAGGGATTTTTGAAAAATTCCTACACCAATCGCATCGAAAAACGGATTCCCCCCAATTTTCGTGAAAAATATATTCTTCGTTTTTGAGGAAATTTAGTTCTAAATTTCGGTCAATTTATGCAAATTTCGATCATTTGTATTAAACTTTGAACTAAATTGCCTCAAAAACGAAGAATTTGTTTTACACGAAAATTGGGACACTACCGTTTTTCGATACGCTCTATCGATTGGCGGTCGAATTTTTCAAAAATTCCTTCAGGAATTCAAATTCAAGTTTTCGTTTCAATACACAGACCATTTCACGTTTCGGCAATCCTTGTATAGGAAAACTCTCGAAGAAGTCATTTTTATTTTTATAACGATACAATTGAATTTGCAAAAGCAGGTTATGTTCTGAATGATCCAATATAATAAAAAATTCAAATTTCTCGAAATAAACATCATGTGACGAAAAAAGAAGCGAATACCAGCCATAAGTACATGGTACGAGAAAATATTCAAAAAAATCTCATGTAACCTTGTGAGAATTTGTTTGACGTTTTATGCTTGAGTTTGACGAAAAACATTTCCTAAAATGGCTATATTCCCACTTGAAAGAATGCCATTCATGAGTTCTTGTGAAAAAAAGGGTGGCATTTGAGTTTCCTATTCTCGTATTTATTCCAATTTTACTTCTTCGTTGTCACACTTTAATAAAATGTATCTTACGGTTAGTCGAATCTCGCCATTAATTTTGATTTCTCTATCAATTTCTATGGCTAAGCCAGTATTGTATAAGAATTACAGAAATGTATTCAACCCCCTAAATCCGCGTGGATATTATGTTGAGAGAAATTATGGAGGTTTGTATTACAATTTGATTATTTTAAGAGCCACTTTCTTGAAAAATCGGTATCCCAGGCTCTATGAGAGACACTTTCGTTATAGTCTGTTTCAGCGAGAGATATTATAGAAGCTTTCCGACCCCAGTTTTGAGCAATCCCGTCCGATCTGGCAAGTTAAGCAACGTTGGGCTCTTCGGGTTCGATTCCCGGACCTAATTTTAGCGATTCAAAAAAGTTGTTAAAGCAACTCCCCCCCCTTAAAATTACATGAAAAAACTGTCCTATTATTATTTTTTGATTTTGAACTCTGTGGAACCCTGTATTATAAGGTTCGATCCCCTCCAGAGACGAAATGTTTTTGCACTTTTTTATTTTTTGACAATACATGGGGCCCTGACACCAATGGCCCGTGTTATCCAATTGGGCCCGAACATATGTCTTTAGTCTGGGACCCACTGGGGCCGGGGTCCCCCCGTGTCCCAGTGATTCCGCTAGAATCGATCCAGGCCACCAAAGACTCATGTTACTCAATTGGACTAGGACCAGCGTCCGCGGGTCCTGGGACCCAAATGGAACCCAGGAGTTCTGGATCAAAGACCCATTTTCAATCTTTGATTTAACTTTATCATCAATTTTTCCTGCTCATTTTGAATTGCGACCGACGAAAATTGATTCTAAATAACAAAACAACTCTCTCAATTTTAGACTGTGAAGATTGCAATTCAAAGTTTATTTTGAGACGACTTTCACCGGATGCAAATGATGAACTTTTATCTATAGCTAATGCTTGGGATGTTGAACAATTGGACAACACACAACAATCCCACGGCAATTCGTGGCGAGATCTTATGACGAATATGAAGTGGGGTTAAGCTGATTTTTAAATGCGGAGAAAATTTTGGTACTCTTAAAGGTGAGGGACCCAAAATAAAGTGAATTTTTTTCTGAAAATGATCTCTCTAGGAGTAATTTTATGCGGGGAATCGATTTCGTGCATTCTCGAAGCGTGGAAATGCTTTCCTGACCCTATTTCAAGGAAGAGGGGATATGTATATTGAAACGAAAATGATCAAAATTTTGGAATTTCACAGGAAAACAGGTTTTCTGGGAGTTTTTCTTGGCGGGAAATCGATTTCGTGCATTCTCGAAGCGTGAAAGTGCTTTCCTGATCCTGACTCAGGGAAGGGCATCACATTGATATTGCTCCAAGATTCGAGTCTAGGAGCCTCGGGTTCAAATTCTACCTGAGTCGATTTGATTTTGCCTGCGAAAAAAGCTGTTATTTTCATGGTTAGAAAACTTTTTTTCAAAAAAATTTTGTTTCAATTTTTCTCAGGATAGCTTAAAATAGCAGAATAGACCGGAAATTTGAAGGAGTACTCCCGTGCTAAGAGTACCAAAATTTTTAATCTAATATATGTATATTTTTATGACAAGTGTATATTTTTCTAACTTGTAAATATTTATATTTGTGTTAATAAATTTTTATTGAAAGAAGTTTATTTGGCAGAAAAAATAGCATTCTCGATCCCGCCAAATTTTTGTGAACTCCGTTTTTCACGGCGGTTTTTGGGGCGAAAATTGGAGGAAATGCAAAATTTTAAAAACGATTAATACCATTCGACTCAGCTCAACGAGACGAGTGAAACGAGTTATATATTGTACCAACACGCTAAGGAATCACATGGCCGAGTGGTTAGTGTGTAAGGATGGCACTTATAGGTAGCGTTACCAGATGCTTTTTTATAAACGTTGCAAAAATTTTGGAGCTACTACACAATAGGGAATCATTCACATATCACGTGATCAGGTTGAGGGGGGGGGGGTAGTCGAAATGATCACGGTGGGTGCGGGGGGGGGGAGGGTCAGACTATTGATCACGTGATCAGGCACATAGCGAGGGGCAACTCCCCACGAAATCGAGAAAAATGAAAATTTTTCCTAATGGTCCCCTTATGTTTTTGGCTAAAATTTTTGAATAATTTAAATGGAGAATTGCCAAAATCGAAAACATTGGTTAAAATATTAAAAAAATTGCCAAATCGAAAAAATTGATCAAAATAAAAAACAATTGGCCAAAATCGAAAAAATTGGCCAAAATAATAAAAAAAATTTGGTCAAAATCGAAAATTTTTCTATTTTTACATAAAAAATGCCTATTTTTTAAAGAAAAAAGTTGATCATGAGGCTCACATACACTTGAACTAATAAGTACCTATTTGACAGGTGATACAAGTTCCATTTCCGCTACTGTAGGTATTTCAGTTATTTGCGCCACACTGTAAAAATGTTTACCAAACTTTTTGAGTCCCCAGCACTCTCGAACAAGTACACCTCATAATTTTGATTCGGTGCGCAGTTTCCAAAAAAGTTGCATATTGACCGCGCCGGCGCGGTCTACATGCAACTTTTTCAATTTTTTTTACATAGTTGACCCCCTAGATTGCCATTTTTGTTTTTTTTCACAGCAATTTGCTTTTTTCGGAATCAACGACAGTACAGTAGCGGGCAAAAATCTTAGGCTTAAAGGGGGTGCACGCCCAGTACGCTTCTCGAAAAATGAACTCATGATTTTTTTTGAACCATTAGTTCAAAAAACGCATGAGTTCAAATTTTTATTAGTTCAAGTGTTTATGAGCCGATCATGATCACCTTGGAGGAAGGGGGACGGGGGGGGGGGTAAGCCCTTGATGCTGTTTGATCACGGAAGAGGGTAGGGGGGGGGGGGTCTAAAAATGTTAAAAATTTGATCACGTGATATGTGAATGAACCTAGGGGGGAGGAAGTCACCCACATGAAAATTTGTTCGAAAATTGTTTTCTGAAAATGACCCCTCTAGGGATAAAAACATGCTGGGAATCCGAATTTGACATTTACGAAGAGAAAAACGCTTCCCTGATTCAGGGAAGGCGTATTGAAGCGAAAAGTCGCAAAAATACACACACTGTTGTAGTGATCCACTTGAACTTATCAATATTTATTTGAAAAAGTAAACATAAAAACAGAAGGTGAAACTGAGCTATTTCATAAATATGAGCAGGAAATATATCCATATCATCTATACTTAATACACTTTTCTTAACAACCACCGCAAGAAGAGCAACCACCACAAGAACAACACGGAGAGCAGCAACAGCTCTGGCAGCATGAGCTGCATCCGCATGAGCTGCAGCCACACGAATTGCATCCGCAATCATTGTTAGGGACAACTGAAAGTTGAAATTTTTTAAGGCTTAAATAAAAGAGGAGAGTTACGTATAACAATAGGGTTGCTTTGGCAGCCACAACTGCAACAACTATTGCAACACGAGGTGCAGCAACTGTTGCAACATCCACATCCGCCACCACATCCACCACCACATTGTCGTTTTTCGCGGATCGATCGTTCGGCACGTAGAACTACCTAAAAATTTTTATAGCGCAACGAAAAGGACTTTTTTTCTCTTTCGGTGAAACTATACATGTTTTCATTGTGATACACAAAATTTCAAAAATCGCCAACTTCACACGCAAGTACAACGATTCAGAATTTAAAATACAACTTCCTTACCTTATCAGGGTTTTCTTCGGCTTGTCTCTTGCATCTGGCTAAACACATCTGTTTTTGTCTCCACGACCTGAGGACTTGGTCTCGACGATTTTGTTGGCTGAGTCGTTGAGATGGCATAAATTTGAACATAGGGTTAAATTGATTTCCAAGCTGATTTACACGCATCACTTTGGCTTCTGATGGGGTCTAAAAAATCTTTCCTCCACAACAACTTTTAATATTTTGGAAGCATAGTTTACCAGTAGGGAGGGGATACCACACATGGCCAAAGGGGAAGTCTCCCCAAAATTTTCAAAAATGTATATAATGAATGAATTTGAGGGGATACACAAACCCTCATGATGGATGGAAGAATGGTTATAAAGGCGGAGGGTCCGAGGATGAGTGGTGAGGGGGTACTGTACCCCATCGGTGATCTATGTTTGGAAGTTTTGGAGGGATGGTAACTTTTAGTCAAAAAGTACAAAAATGCAAAAATCTTACAGATCCCATTAACAAATAACCCAATATAAAGGTAAAAGCGGGAATAGCAAAATGCATCTTTTCTACTATTACTTTACAAACACTTAACACAAAACTGATCCCTCCTGGACAGTGTCCATACTTTTATACCCACCCAATCGTTTTCCACCTTTCAAGGTCTAAGATTCCGTTTCCCTACTTTCACTTAATGTCCATACTTCTTACCAGAAAACCACTTCAACTTTAGCTTGTCTTTCCGGCTTTTAGACCGGTATGAGGACATTAGTGCTATTCCGGAGGTCCGGCTTTTCAAGTCGTTTGCTTTTTGCGTAATGTGTAAGGATGAAAAGATGCTTGAAAAGAAAGAGTTCGAAAAGTACACATGTAAGATGAGACTCTCCGACAACTTTATGCAAGTTAAAAACACTTATCGGCGACTTGAACCTTTTAAACTGCAAAAATGTTGTCGGGAAAACAACTTCTAAAAGTTTCAGCGCAAAAATGCAAAAGTGATACACTTAGTTTTAAAAAAATGTCTGGGCTAAATGAAGCAGATGTAAGTTTTTCATCAGGGCGACAAAAATTAAATGTTTCAAAAGGTGTTTCAAAATGAATGTTTTTTTATTCAGAGGGATGGGGTGAGGGAGATTTCGATATGGGTGATACGATACCTGCACAAATTTTGGCCTAAATAACGAAGGGGTATGAACTTGGTTTCTTCGATTTCGCTTTAGGTTTATGCTTGAACTTAGACTTGAGATAAGGCTTAGCTTACATACACCAATTTTTTACTCATGGTAGAGGTAGTAAAAACCCGCAAAAAATTTTTCCAACGCCCACCCCTATGAGGAGATAGAGCCTAAAATTGTTTAATTTGGGCGGATAGATACCTATGTTTTTGGTTTTCGGCAGGCATATCCTTAGCCTAAGTCGAAGCATAAGACTAGGCTTAACCCTAAATCCATATATTAGCATAAGCCTAAAACCAAGTCGAAGCTTAAAAGGGGGGGGGGTAACAATCGAAGCCGGATCTCCGAAAAATTTTTTTCTCAAATTTAAAAAAGACCTTTATGTGGGTAATTTTATGCGAGAAATCGATTCCGCGCATTCTCGAAGCATGAAAACGCTTCCTTGACCCTATTCAGGGAATGGGGTGGGTGTATTGAAGCAAAAATTAAAAATTTTCGAATTTTTATGAGAAAATCGTCGATTCTTAGGTTTTTCTAGGCGGGAAATCAATTGCGCGCACTCCCGGATCATGAAAGCGCTTCCTTGACCCTGATTCAGGGAAGGGATACGTATTTACGTAAATAAATTAACTTTCACTTCAATACACCGATTTCTTCCCTGAATCAGGGTCAAGGAAGCGTTTTCACGGTTCGAGCACGCGCGCAATCGATTCCCCGCCTAGAAAAACCTAAGAATCGATGGTTTTCTCATAAAATCCGAAAATTTTTGATTTTCGCTTCAATACACCCACCCCCATTCCCTGAATCAGGGTCAAAGAAGCGTTTTCATACTTCGAGAATGCGCGGAATCGATTTTTCGCATAAAATTACCCCCATAAAGATCTTTTTTTTTAATTTGAGAAAAAAAATTTTTTCGGAGATCCAGCTCCGATTGTTACCCTCCCCCCTTTAAGAATAAGCCAAGCTAAGCCTTAGTCCAAGTTTAAGTCCAAGCATAAGGTTAAGCCTAAGCCTATGCATAAGCTTAAGTCTGAGATAAGCCTAAACCTAACAAGGAAACTGTCCCAACTTGGTTTCTCCGATTTCGCTCAAACATACGCCAATTTTTTACTCATGGTAGGGGCGGTAAAAACCCGCAAAAAAATTTTCCAACGTGCACCCCTATGATGAGATAGCAGTGTTGTATTTCGAATATTTTTGACAGTTTCATTTAAACCAAGAAATTTCCAACTTTCTTGTTCATTATGAAACATGATCGACCCGTCATTTTCAAGCCCTTTCCAAACCCTAACAAAGAAAAAAATTTATTTAAAATTATATTTTTGTCTATAAAACATCTAGAAGATTCGAAACTTGACAATATTCGAAATAAAATGATTTTTTGATGAGTGAGTAAATTCGGCAAATTTTTCGTATCTCGATGAATTCGAAACCAAAAAAGATGGTCTATAGCTTATTTTGTAGCTACGTCACTGGGCTAAAAAATGCATAAAAATTATTTTTACCACCTTGAAAGTTCCGGATTTCTGATCTACTATTCGAAATAGTATTCAAAATGATGTTGATTTCCCTGAATCAGGGTCAAGGAAGCATTTTCACGATTCGGGAATGTGCGCAATCGATTTTTCGCATGATTTTACCCCTAATAGGGTCATATATATATTTATTACGATAATCTATCGTGACTATTACAATTGTTACAAAAATGGCACATAAACAATGAGAGATTATAAAAAAAGAAGGAAATAAGTGTTATAGATAAAACAAAAGAAAAATAAAAAAACACAGTTCATGTAGGGACCGTCACGCATTTTCGGAACTCGAAAGTTTGATAAGAAAACTACCCCAAATCATTTTTGTGCAAATAAATTTTTTTCGAGATGCGGCTACAAAGTACACCCCCTTTAAGGATTGGAAAGAAATCCCACTGGAAACGTTGAAAAAAGCCATTGATGATTTCCCGAAGCGACTAAATGCGTGCATTGAAACTCAGGAAGGATATTTTGAATAAGTTTCGTTGTTACTTCGCTGTTTTTTGTTGGTTATTATAAATTATAAAAGTGTCCATGAACTCACCCTGTATACTAATAAAAATACTTTTATTTCATAAAAATATAAATAAATATCTGAAGTTATATAATTTTTTCTATACAAAAAGTTTATGGAGATTCTTGTTTGGGAGAGGAAATTCGAAGTCGACGCATTTTTCTGATGTCAATGGACGGTGAAGAAATTTGAAGTCGATGAATTCCGTAGTCGATACTTTGAAGTCGAACAGGAGACAGAGGATGAGGTATAGGAATTGTTGGAATGATAGCTTCTGGTGGAGCAGGAATGGGCGAAGAAGGCGTGGGAAATGTGTAAAAGTTAGAAATAGCTTCGGGTGGGGCAGGAATTGGTGAAGAAGGCACAGGAATTGATATTTTGATAGTGTCTAACACATGAGATGGCGAAATGTTTGCTTTATTTTTCGAAAATCTTGACTGACGATGAGTTGTTGGTTCGGACATTTCTGTGGTTTGGACCGCTTTTTCTGCCGACGATGGCTGTTGAAGTTGGATCGTCAATGTGGCATTTCTTCGACGACAACTTGAATCAGTTGAAGTAGAGCATTGGATAATTTTCTTACGCCAGCTTGAATCAGTCTGGGTAATGGGTAGAGGATTGTTTTGACGCCAAGCGGGACCAGTTTCTAAAAAATTTTTTTGTTTTTAAGATTGAAACTTAATTTAAAATCGTACGTGTCGATCGCATTGTTTTCCTGTGTTTATCAATGCGTCCATGAGAAGGACCTTCTCGACCTCTTGGTATATTTGGTAGGTTATAAAATTGTCTACTGGATAAAAATGCACCTCTTGGAGCATGGATACGGTGAATAAGACGTCTTTGAGGGAGCTAAAAATTATATAAGAAATTTAGTCGAAATTTAAGAAACATTGATATTAGAAAGATCGAAATTTTTTACCCCTTGGACCCCAAAGCAAAAAAATTGAAATTTGGCCAAAAATGAATATTGGCCAAAAATCGAATTTTGATCAAAAATCTAATTTTGGCTTAAATAATTAGTGGGGGACTTTTGCGCCCTCACATATGCGCACCGACACTCGCGCATCCGACTTTTGAGCACCCGACAAATGCACCCCGATATTTGCGCGCCGACATTTGCTCTCCGACATTTGCGCTCTACAATTGCGCAACGACATTTGCATGCCGACATATGCACAAATGTTCCTCATCAAAAGTTAGGGGGTAGGGGGTTCTAGGGGGAGGGATAGCACAAATTTGGAGGCCTGAAACGTTAATCTGTTAAAGTTATGGCGATTTGGTCTCCACCGGCCCCGGGCTGGGGCCTCGGTCCTTTTCGACCTCTGGGGTCGCACAAATCGGGTGCGCAAATGCCAGGGCGCAATTATTAGAGCGCATATGTCGGGTGCGCAATAATTAGAGCGCAAATGTCGGAGAGCAAATGTCGACGCGCAAATGTGAAAGTGCAAATGTCAAGTGCACATATGTGAGAGCGCAAAAGTCCCCCACCCCATAAAAACTTACGCGGCATGAAGAATTCGATGGTATATCCCAATCGATCTTTTTAGCTTTGACTTCAGGGAGAAATTCTGATGGCGAAATACGACCTTCATTTTCTTCATGTATTTCATGGATTATTTCGATGTCGTCATCGATTACTTCAGTTTTTATTCTAACTGAGTTCATTAAATAAAGTTTCTTAAAAAATTTTTACAGGGTGTCCCAAAAAATTTTCGTGATTAAACTCTGGTTGTTTATCAATCAAAAAAAGAAAGCAAGAGCCTCAAGCTATAGATAAAGCACCATCTAAATAAAAAACTTGGAAGAAAAAAACTTTGATCTACTCAATGAAACGCCAAAATAAAAGAGAAAATTTTCTTTTTAATGCTCAGTTATGTTGGAACTAATAAAGAGCATAAACTGGGGGACCGAGCGGTATCGCACTCGGAGGGAAGAGGAGATTTTCCGATCCGAACACTAAGTCATCCAACCTTCTCCGATTGATTCCGAGCGCTTATGAGCTCCTAATTGTAAAAAATTTTTTAAGCATTTTTTAATTTTTTTACAAACTTTTTAAATTTTTAACCCATTTTTAAATTTTTTTAAAGAATTTTTAAATTTGCCATAATTTATATATATTCGAAAAATTCATGAAAAATGGAGTATTTTTTGTTTTTACAGTAAATTCTGAA
>JAQGBS010000292.1:0-23912 GCA_034698545.1 Acrobeloides obliquus | reverse complement strand
AATTCTAGGAAGCGTTTCACATCAAATCCAACCGTCACTTTTTAGTTTTACACCTGCTCTATCAAATAATAAAAAAATGGAGTAAAAAGCTTTTCCATATCCAGAGTTATAAGCTTTTAAAGGGGGGTGCAGATCGAGGCCGGATCTCGAAAAAATTTTTTCTCAAAATTGGCTGATTTTTGATACTCGGGGGTTTTTGGGCACGAGAAATCGATTGGCGCAAGTCCCAAGTTCCAAAAAATTTTCATTACTCCTATCGGGGGAAGTGGTGAAAACATATAACATGTTTTTGAAAACACGTTACATGTTTTCACCACTAGGGGGTCAGGAAAATTTCGCTGAAAACGAATCTGAAGTCCGTTTTTGCGTGTCCGATAGCTTGACCGAATCGGTCACTTGACCAACCCGGTCACTTGGCCGACCGGTCACAACTTACGACCGGGTAGAAAATTTTTTAACAAGTGATCCTCTAGGGGTAATTGTATGCGAGAAATCAATTGTGCGCATTTCCGAATCCTGAAAACGCTTTCTTGACCCTGATTTAGAGAAGGAATCGGTGTATTGAAGCAAAAATCAAATATGTTTAGATTTTTATGAGAAAACTGTCGATTCTTAGGTTTTTCTAGGCTGGGAATCGATTGCGCGCACTCCCGAACCGTGACGCTTCCTTAATCTTGATTTAGGGAATGATCAGTGTTTTGAAGCGAAACGAATCGTGTACTACACAAATTTCGATTTTTCGTGTAGTAAAATTGAAATATGTTTAGTTTGTCTTAATAACCATGCTACTGTAAAGGAAATTTTTTAAAACGCTAATTTTACAAAAATACGTGTACACATTACTACACGTTAAACGTGTAGCGTGTAATACACGTTTACGTCTCTGATTTCAATTATAGTCTTTATCTATGGCAACGCGATTAGAAGTTTAAAAAATCCACCTGTTTTAAATGAAAAAAAGCGTAATTTGATAATCTAAGTTTTTAATTTCCTTTTTTTGCTGAAAATTACTTTGCTACGCAACTTTTTCTGTGAAAAAAAATATCATATTTCATAAAATTTCATTTTAAAATGGAAAACACTAATAGCTCCATAGCTTGGGATAGGATTTATCACCCGGACTTCTTAAAAAGATGTGAAATCGCACATCAACTTATATTTATTATAACCTCAACATTAACTTTATGCGCCATTCTTTTGATCTATAAAAAGTCTAATCATTCTATGGGGTTTTATAAATATATTCTAGTCAACTCTATCATATGGAATTACATTACAGAATTACACTATTATTTATGGGATCCGTACAGTCTTTCCCCGTACTTTTTATTTTATTCACATGGAATTTATCAGTGGTTTCTTCCAAATGGATTTATATATGTAATTTGGATCCTTTTCATGGTTTGTTCCGCGACTGTGCATTCAATGTGCATGGCTATATTTTATCGTGTTTCTGCAGTTTCCATACATTCCAAATTTTTTGAACTTTTCAATGAGCCAAAAAATTTTATTTTGCTCTATATCGGATTATTGGTGGTATTAGAAATTATCATAACAAGTAGGCATATTACAGTGACGGTTCTATCAAGGGGCAAGAGGGACCCGAGCACCCTCAAACATACAAGGCTGTTAAAAATAATTTTTGACCCTGATTCAGGGAAATGATAAGTATTTACGTAAATAAATTGATTTTCGCTTCAATACACCGATTCCTTCCCTGAATCAAGGTCAAGGAAGCGTTTTCACTATTTGGCAGTGTGCGCAATTGATTTTTCACCCTATTTTTACCCCTAGGAGGTCATTTTTCAAAAAAAATTTTTTGGAGAAAGGGTTCTAATTTGAGTAAAATGACACTTGTTCTTTTGTCTTGTTGTTCTTTGACCATTTGTTCTTTTCGACCGGTTGTTCTTAGGAACAACAGGTCGGCTGTATGTTCTCCGATCGGTTGTTCTTTTCCCTTAGACCGGTTGTTCCTAAAAGGACCTGTTGTTCTTTTGGCAAAAATAATTTTTAGAAGAACAACAGGTCGGAAAAAAATGGGTAGGAACAACAGGTCGGCTGTATGTTTTTATGACCGACTGGTTGTTCTGGCTGTATTGCAGTTTAACCGTCCCTTGCAGATTAACCGTCCTTTCAATTAACGCAAAATTTTTGACCGTCCTTTCAGATCTTTTAATCGTCCTTTCAATTAATGCAGATTTTTTGATCGTCCTTTCGATTTTTTGACTACTCAAAACAATTTTATAACTTTATTGAAACTTATGCACTTTAGGCCTAAGCTTAGGCCTGACATAGGCTTAGACCTAGGTATAGGCTTAGGCCTAAGCATAGACTTAAGCCTAGGCTTAAGTCTATACCAAAGTCTATGCTTAAGCCTAGGCTTAGACCTAGGCTTAAGCCTAGGCATAGGCCTAAGCCTAGGCTTAAGCATAGACTTAGCCTAAACGGCTGAAAGGACGGTTAAACTGCAATAGAGCCATTGTTCTTCTGAGCGACCGATTGTTCCTACCGATTTTTCTATAGTGTTAACAAAAAAATCATAGAGGAACAACAGGTCGATTTTGGAAGAACAACCGGTGGCCGATTGTTCCTACTGATTTTTCTTTAGAAGTAAATTGGAAGAAAAAAATAAATCGGTTCGAACCGATGGACCTGTTGTTCACAGGAAGATTTTTTATTGGTATAGGAACAACAAGTCGGAACAATCGGTCGGAAAATGTATACCGGTTGTTCCGACTTGTTGTTCCTATTTCAACCTGTTGTTCTGACTTGTTGTTTCGATTTTCCTTTAAGAACAACTTAGGCCTTAGGCTTAGCCTAAGCCTAATTTTGGGCTTCTAAATTTTGGATTTTCTAAATTTTAGGTTGTCTAAATTTTGATTTTCTAAATTTCGGATTCTAAATTTTGGGTTAGAATCGCACCACCAGGCGCTCGGTGGTCTGTTTATAAAAAATAAATTTAGTACCTTTTACACCATTTATCTTTGATCCATATAATAATACAATTGCTCTGTCACAAATTTTAAAGAATGATCCAATCTACGATCGATATATTTTAATAGAACCGTCCATTTCTGGTTGTGACTTCAACTATTGCCATACAACCTTTATTTTGATGGTTATCGTTATAGTCGGTATTTATGTCCCTTATATAATTTGTATGATTGTATTATACATTGTATATGCAAGAACAGTTTTTACGATGAAGAACCTTTCTCTACCAACATATAAGTTGAATTTAATGTTACTCGTTGTCATCACCATACAACTCTTAATCATAGCCATCGTTGTAGTTGCTCCAGCGATAGTTATTTTAATATTGCCTGTATTATTTTATTTGGGTCCCAATGATAAGGTTGCACATGAACTAGCCGTAAATTATATGAACCTGCTTACTCAGATTGCTATTCTTATCGCATCAACTTATCCTATATTTGACATTATGGTTCTATTTATTTTTGTTAAGCCCTATAGAGAGTTTATTCAATCTTGTATTAACTACTTTTTTATAAAAATTAAATTGAGACAACAACGAATAATTGGAGTCAATGTTATATATGATACAAGTGTGGCAAGAAATGAATTGCAAACTTGAAACACGGAGAATACGCTTGAAAAATTTAAAACACTTTCCGCGAGAGAACCGAGCTTCGGATGTCACAAAAAATTTTCATCGCTAAATGAAAATTGAGGTGGATATTCTGATAGAGCTCACATAGTTGTGCAACTTTGGTTCTGGACTCGCGGGGACCTCTCCTCTTGGCGCTATGGCCCCTAGAAGTTATTCAGAAGCATGTTTTACCCGCACTAAGATAATGTCTGATCCTTGGAAAGCTTACGGAGGAATTGAACGCTTTCCTGAAGGCTATAAGCCTGCCGCTGTTAACCACAAATACAATTTTGTTGACCCCGAAGATTCAACCGTGTATACTCAGAGCGAGAAACTTGATTTTGATCCAAATAATCCGGATGATGTAGAAGAGTATATCCCACTAAATGACAAACCTGGAGCGTCAAGAGCCTTCAGTTTTACCGACGAACCTGGACCTTCCGAATTTAATTTTAATCAATAATAATTTTCTATTGTTCTCAGTATTTTTATTGTCTTTGTTAATGTTTATAAAATTCATAAAAAATTAGCGGTTGATATTTTACCCTTTTTTTAAATTTTAGGCGCATATTCACTTCCCAGATGCTATTTTACAAAAATATTGTTATTACGTTTTTGTGGGGGGGGGGTTAAAGGGCGCGTTGCGAAGCCCCTTTAACCCCACAAAAACGTAACCCCGCGAAATCTTAACCCAATGCTAGCGAACCCCCCTTCGGCAGAGCTGGTCGAAGAAAAATCCGCGAAAACAGGTCACGCAGTCAAGAAAAAAATATTTTTTGTAAATGTGGGAAGTAAATATGGCCGAAAAACCAAAATTTTCGATTTTTCAAAGTTTTTTTCACGAGGAAAAATTTTTTTTAAAAGTTTTAAAAATTTTTTGGGGTGTTAAAAAAATGGTGAAAAATTGATTTTTTTTCGTTTTCAGCCTGGGGGGAGGGGTAAAGTGCATAAGTACCAAATTTTGCATCACTCTACTTCACATTTTGGGTCATATCTTGTCATAGGTAAAGTTCTATGATTTGATCTTGGTACCGATTGAAAGCTTGAATAACAGACTTAATTTTTCTAATTCTTCTTGAACTTCAGAAATCATCATAATGATATCAAAAATCATTATTGTTAAATCGATGATTTTTTCAATTATAGGCCTTGTCGGAGATTTGAATTTTTCTAAGTAATGAAACAAAAACTTGTAGGAAATTAATATAGCATCTTATAGCGCAGGTGTCCAGCTTTCCAATGAGTGGCTACACATTTTCTAAAACAATTCCTACAAAAAGTTATGATTGAAATAGTAAATACATTAAAAAAACACGGTCTGTCATAAAAATTGGGTCGTAGACCCTTTCAGGAGCACTTTTTTTCAAAAATTTTTTTGCGTTTTGTTGAGCATGCAAAAATCTATTAAAATGTACCAAAAAATTGAACAACCTTCCGAGTGTTAAAAAAGCCACTCGAAAGCTACCGTTCGCTAGCCATGCTCGTTTGAATGTCTCCGAAAATGGTCGATTTTGGGGGGGGGAGGTTGGCCGCTCGGTCCCCCAGAAAATTGTATTTAATTTGCTTGATCGAATGGGAAACTAATAGGAATTTCAATTATAGTCTCACTTTTATTATCTATGGTAACGCGACTAGAAGAAGTTTAAAAATTCCACCTGTTTTCAATGAAAAGGAGCGTAATTTTATAGTCTAAGTTTTTAATTTTCTTGTGTTTGTACTGAAAATTACTTTGCTACTGAACTTTTTTTGTGAAAAAATATCATAATATTGAGATCAGAAAATTTCATTTTAAAATGGAAAATACTAATAGCTCCATAGCTTGGGATAGGATTTATCACCCGGACATCTTAAAACTATTTGAAATCGTACATCAAGTTATATTTTGTATAACCTCGACATTAACTTTATGCGCCATTCTGTTGATCTATAAAAAATCTACTCATGCTATGGGGTTTTATAAATATATTCTAATCAACTCTGTCGCATGGAATTACATTTCAGAATTACACTATTACTTATGGGATCCGTACAGTCTTTCTCCGTACTTTTTATTCTATTCACATGGAATTTATCAGTGGTTTCTTCCAAATGGATTTATGTATTTAATTTGTACCTTTTTCATGCTCTTTTGTGCGACTGCGCATTCAATATGTATGGCTATATTTTATCGTGTATCTGCAGTTTCCATACATTCCAAATTTTTTGAATTTTTCAATAAGCCAAAAAATTTTATTTTGCTCTATATCGGATTATTGGTGGTATTAGAAATTGGAGTAACAAGTAGGCATATTATATTGGCAATTCTATCAGGGGAAGGGGCAAGAGGGATCCGAGCACCCCCAAACATACGTGAGTAGAGGGGGTCTAGATTTTGAATTTTTTTGGGTCAAAAAATCGAAAATTTCTTAAAAAATCGTCATTTTTCAACAAAAAAATTTTTTAATAACAAATTTTTGCTAAAAAGGGCATAAAAATATCGTTTTTTAAGTCAAAATTTGCTTAAAAATCGCTTAATTTTATTCATTTTTTACTCCATATCATTTTTTGCCGCTTCATGGCAAAAATTTACCTTGGTTCCCCCTCCATCCCTATCCCTTACCTTTATTTCGGCCTTCGGATGACTTACTGAGAGTTTGGCCAAAAAGTCGAGTTTTTGAGGGGGTGGTATAGATCTAGATCCCGCCAAAAATATGCCCCCATAACCAAAAAAATAGAAAAAATAGTTCTTTGTTGGCAAATTTTGAGGGTTACTCCAAATTTTAACCATTTTTGGTTATTTTTTGCCCCCCCCCCCTAAAATCCCGGTCTAGAACTGCCACTGGCTTATTAACAAATAACGTAAAACAATGTTCAAATTGGATAATTTTGGTGTCACTTTGTTCGCCTCATTTAGCTATAAAAAATTGCTACAATGTTCATTTTATGAAAATTTAAAAAATCGATGCAAAAATAGGGCAATTTTTAAAGTACGACTGCGCCGAACGGGGCACTACACGGGGCGCAGAACACCCCAAACGGGTCCCAATTAGGCCTAAGCCTACGTCTAGGCCTAAGACCTAAGGCTAAAGCCTAAACCTAAGGCCTCGGCCTAAGCCTAAGCCTAGGTCCTAGGTTTAGGTCTTAGGTTTAGGTCTTAGGCTTAGGCCTAGGCTTTGGCCTAATTGGGACCCGTTTGGGGTGTTCGGCGCCCCGTGTGATGCTCCGTTCGGCGTGTTCGGCGCAGTCGTACTTTTACAAATTGCCAAAAATAGATTTTTCCGCAAAAAATTCAAAAAAGTTTGTGTATTACAACGAAGAGCTTGTACACAAATTCAAAATTTAAACGCAATTATTTCGTAAACTACAACGATTCAGAACATGTCGTAAAAACAAAAAATGCTCCATTTCTCATGATCTTTCCGAATATATCATTTTTTCATATGCTTGTAAATTACTGGACTGGTCCATTAAGTCACTTTTTTCCAAAAAATGTTATTTTTAAGGGTTTTTGGGCAAAAAATGCTTTTTAAAGTGTAATTTTTTTTGCTTTTTTTCAAAACCATTGCTTTATTTTTGCTTTTTTTATGCTTTAATTCGAAAATTTCATATGGCAGTCCTGCTAGAAATGCAGCAAATGCACCATCAGGCGCTCGGTGGCCTGTTTATAAAAAATAAATTTAGTACCTTTTACACCATTTATCTTTGATCCATATAATAGCACAATTGCATTGTCACATATTTTAAAGAATGATCCAATCTACGATCGATATATTTTAATAGAACCGTCCATTTCTGGTTGTGACTTCAACTATTGCCATACAACCTTTATTTTGATGGTTATCGTTATAGTCGGTATTTATGTCCCTTATATAATTTGTATGATTGTATTATACATTGTATATGCAAGAACAGTTTTTACGATGAAGAATCTTTCTCTACCAACATATAAGTTGAATTTAATGTTACTCGTTGTCATCAGCATACAAGTCTTAATCATAGGAATTGTTATAACTGCTCCAGCGATAGTTATTTACATAGGGCCTGTATTATTTTATTTGGGTCCCAATGATAAGGTTGCACATGAATTAGCCGTAAACTATATGAACCTGCTTACTCAGATTGCTATTCTTATTATGTCAACTTATCCTATATTTGAAATTATGGCTCTATTTATTTTTGTTAAGCCCTATAGAGAGTTTATTCAATCTTGTATTAACTACTTTTTTATAAAAATTAAATTGAGACAACAACGAATAATTGGAGTCAATGTTATATATGGTACAAGTGTGGCGGGAAATGGATTACAAACTTGAATCACGGAGAATACGCTTGAAAATTTAATACACATTTTCATGGGCGTATTTAGAGGGGGGAGCTATTTTTTACAAAGTTTTTAAAAAGTGCAAAAAAATTTAAAGTTGCAAAAACTTTTTTGTCTATGACCGGAATCGATCTCGCGTCCTCAGCGCGAGAGATGCTCAAACCATTTATACCTTATTATTATCGCGTTCATGTTTTCGTTGTAATAAAAGGATTTCAAAAATCGCCAAATATGATTTGAATCTCTGTTTTTAAATGTTTTTGTATTATTTAAAATATATTAAATAAATGTTGAGTTGCCAAAATTTTTGGAATTCATGCTTTTTTTAGCCTTTAACACGGGAATGCTTTCTTCAAAATTCCGGATATTCTGTTATTTTGAGTTATGTTGAACAACTTTCAAAAAAAGTTGTAAAAAAAAGTTGTCTGGCCATAGAATATACCAGGCAAAATCAAATCGGCTCAAGTGGGATTCGAACCAGAGACCATTAGACTCGAATCCAGGAGCGCTACCAGTGATCCAAGTTCACGCTAAAATTCAGATTTTTAATTTTTGCTTATAATTTATTACAGCTTTTTTCTTTTTATAAATAACAACTTTTTTCAAAAAAATTTTCTGTGCTCAGCATTATTCAGAATAATAGAATGTCACGGAATTTTGGAGAAGTATTTCCATGCTAATATCCCAAAGATCAAGCAAAACCAGACATCATGATAAACAACTTTATTTTGTTTATTCAAAAGCAACTCTCTCTCTCTCACATACTTGTCCTAAAATCGATAATTTCCCAACGAAACACAAATATTTTGTTTTGTTAACATGCGAGTTAGGCACTTCTATTTATTCCTAAATAACTCTGCTATTTTTATTTGCTAAATTTTTTGCACAAGTCATTTTGCATTGTAAGCTATGACTATTTCATATAATCTTGACGTTTCTTCCATTAGATGGACTTATATTTTTCGAATTTTGTGGAGGTGGAAAGCTAGTTTGTGGAAATCTATATATAAGGAGTTAATAGCTTGGACTCTTTTTTACTTTATCGTGATGTGTATTTATCGTAATATGTTAGATGAGAAGCAGCAAAGGTAGAGTTGCAAAAAGAAGAATAAAAACGACTATCCCCTACCGTGGCGTAGGGAAGGGAGACTCCAAAAACAGGCATCAACACTCTTTCCCTCAATTGAGAAGGGAGGGGTGTTTGCCCTTATAAAGATTTTTGATCTAAAAACGGCTTAAGACAATTTGGTACTACTAAGCTGCCGCAAATGACAGGGCTATTTTTCCGAAAAATTTGAATCCGGATTCAGAATCCAAAAATTTAGATTCAGAATCCGAATTCAGAATCCAAAATCTAAATCCAGAATCCGGATTCAGAATTCAGAATCCAAAATCCGATCCAGGTGACCTATGCTGTACACAATTTAGAAAATTCGAATCATTTGCCGAATATTGTGACAAGCGGTTGGAGTATTTTCCTCTCATGCTAATGCTGGGTTTCTTTGTTGCTACGGTTGTTGATAGATGGAAGACGATTTTTGGTAATATAGGTTTCATCGACTCGTAAATTTTGTCATTTTGTGTGCTGTGGAAAACTATAATCTTTAGCGCTGCCCTTTACGTGACCAGTTCAGTCCAGGGTACAGATGAAGAAGCAAGGATGCATAGAAGAAATCTCATTAGATATCTATGCCTTACACAAGTTTTGGTATTAAGAGATATAAGTATGAGAGTAAGGAAAAGGTTTCCCAATCTTGATGCTGTCATAGCAGCAGGTAAACAACAATTCTCCAAATTTGTTGATACTTTTAAATATTTTAGGATTTTTGTTACCCCATGAAAGATATCAACTAGAGTCTATCAAAAGTACTCATCCAAAATTTTGGATGCCTATACAATGGGCTTTACTATTGGTAAATGAGCTCAAAAAGCAAGGAAAATTGGAAGAGGGAGCATTGATTGTCAACGTAGGTGAATCATTTTTTTAAATTATGAAAATTTTTTAGGAAATTATGACATTCCGGAACCATTTACAAAATTTATGCAACTTTGACTATGTAAATTTATGGTTAAATGTATAGTGAAATAAATTTTTAGGTTCCTGTTCCACTTGCTTATCCTCAAACGGTGGCAATAGCAATAAGGTTTTATTTTTTAATTTCAATTGTTTCACGACAATATTTGATACATCCGACGCCGTTGAATCCTAATCCGGTGAGCGGTAACACAGTCTAGCCCTAAACTAAACATAAGCTTAAACTTAAACTTATGCCTAAGCAAAACCAAAACCCAAACCTAAGCAAAACCTGCACCCAAGCCTTAGCATAAGCTTAAACTTAAGCCTAAGCAAAACCTACGCTCAAGCCTAAGCAAAAACTAAACCCAAGCCTAAGCTATGCTTAAGCTTAAGCCTAAGCCTAAGAAAAACCTACACACAATCCTAAGCGTAAGCACAACTTAAACCCAAGCCTAAGCTTAAAATTAAACCTAAGCCTAAGAAAAACCTACACCCAAGTCTAAGCTTAAGCCTAAGCTTAAACATAGGCCTAAGCTTAAGCATAGGTCTAAGCTTAAGCCTAAGCCCAAGCCTAAGATTAGAATAAGCATAGCTTGGCCTAGCCTAGTCTAACATAGCCTAGTCTACTTAGCCTAAATCTAAGCTGAAGACTAAGCCTAAGCCTAAGCCTAGCCTAGCTAGTCCGATTCTGGCCTAACCATAAAATGATTTTCGGAAAAGTATATGACCAAAAATAGCATTTTTAGTGAAAAAATGACTTTTAAAAAAAGTTTTCAACAAAAAACACCTTGGTCCCCATAATTTAAACAATTTTAGGTTGATTTTTACATTCCATTCATGACAATGTTCCAATTTACCTTCTATGTTGGCTGGCTAAAAGTAGCAGAAGCTTTATTAAACCCATTAGGAGAAGACGACGACGATTTCGAAAGCAATTACATCATCGATCGGAATATCTCGGTCGGTTTTTACATTAAAATTTTTCTTAAATGATCTTTTTAGGTTGGACTTTCAATTGTCGATGACGCTTATGGCCAACTACCTAGACAAATGCCGGATACTTTCAATGTCAAAAAGAAACCTTTATACACAGAGAAGGCTGCTAAAGATCCAATTAATCCACTTATCGGATCTGCTGTTCAGAATAAGTAATAAAAAACTTTGGAGCTACTACACAATAGAAGGGGTCACCCACGCAAAATTCGAATTTTTCGCTTCAATACATAGGCCTTCTCTGAATCAGGAAAGCGTTTTTTTGCTTTGAAAATGTCAAATTTAGATTCCCCGCATGTTTTATTTCTGGATGGGTCATTTCCAGAAAAAATGTTTGAAAATTTTTTCATGTTGGCCCCTCCTCCAGCATGTAGCTTCAAAACTTTATATAGCTCGCATTAAAAATGCTTTATAGAGAAATGGAAAAAGAAGAAGAAAAAGAAGTCAAAATGGTCCCTCATCCTCAATATGAATCGCCTAAGTGCTCTATAAATAAACTTGATCAAGTGATGTCTGGTCTAAGACTTCGAAGAAAAATGTTTCGTACCCAGCCGGAGTTTAATAAGAAATGGCACGGAAAAATTTATTCAGGGTTTGATGGAAAAAATTTTATTCATCAAAAAATAATTTTAGCGATCGGTCAACATCTCTACAAGAATGCCACATGGGTGAAACTGGAGATATTGAATATGGACCACCGTGTGTTGAAGACAGTTGTCCAACAGTTGAATTTACTATCCCTAATATTGAAGGTAACTTTTTCCAGCTTTTCATTTTTTATCGTCTTACGACAATTGCTAATAAATTTTGAAT
Organism: Acrobeloides obliquus; assembly: GCA_034698545.1. Taxonomy (NCBI): domain Eukaryota; kingdom Metazoa; phylum Nematoda; class Chromadorea; order Rhabditida; family Cephalobidae; genus Acrobeloides; species Acrobeloides obliquus. Next base: position 12,179 of record JAQGBS010000292.1, on the reverse strand, counting down.
TTCCGCTCAATACACAACTTTTAATTTTTTTCCGCTCAATACACAACTTTTAACGAATTTTCACTACGTTCATGTTGTCGTTGTAATACACAGCTTTCAAAAATCGCCTACTTCAAACGCGATTATCTCGGCAGTAATAATGATTATGAGGTTACCGTAAAAACAAAAAATGCTCCATTTTTCATGATCTTTCTGAATATATAACTTTTTCGTAGTGTTTTTTTCCGAATGGACTGGTCCTTTCAAGCCGCCACTTAATTTTCCTAGTAAGAAGCTTTGATTGACCTATTTTAGAATCGAAGAATGAGGTCGATCGTAACAAAGAACTTTATTTGGCATCAATTAAAGAAGAGAATGAAGACGAGAAAAAGTTGATTACATAATTTTTCTGATATTTAGTTTTAAAAATGTAAATATTTTCGAGCTCTTATTTATTGCTCTTATTCAATAAATGGATTTAACCATAATACTTTAATCTCAAATTTACAGAGATCAAATTTGTAGACATTGACGTTAAATGCATTTTAAGTAGTTTTTTAATTGACGTCAAAACATTTCTCAAACCATGTAATAGTTCTAAATCCAAAAAAATAGACCAAAACGACTGGATCCTGCTACCAACCATGAGGCCACTTGTCCATGTGCTAACTTCCCAGTGCATTGGGGATAATCCCCCCCCCCTCTATTGTCTAAAGCACTGCCCAGGGTCCCCTTTTTTGTTGGAATCTTTTGATAAAATGGTCATTTTTTAAATTTTTTCACTAAAAATGCCATTTGTGGTCATATACTTTTCCGAAAATAATTTTATGATTTAGGCCAGAATTGAACTAGCTAGGCTAGGTTTAGGCTTAAGCTTAGGCTAGGCTATGTTAGACTAGGCTACGCTAGGCCAGGCTATGCTTATTCGATCTAAGGCTTAGGCTTGGGCTTGGGCTTGGGCTTAGGTTTAGGCTTAAGCTAAAGCTCAGGTTTAGGTTTAATTTTAAGTTTAAGCTTATCCTCAGACTTAAGCTTAGGCTAGGCTATGTTAGACTAGGCTAGGCTATGCTTATTCTAATCTTAAGTTTAAATCCATAAACTATCCCCCCCCTCGGGGGATAATTTATGGATTTTCCTCATTTTTAATAAATTTTCGAAATTTGGGGAAGGGGTAATTACCACCCGCCCAGTGGCGTAGCTAGATTTGAATTTTGAGGGAATCCATTTTTTGAAAGAACAAAAATCACAAGGGGGACCCTTACGATTTTTCGGCCTTTGGCCGATTTTGGGGATTTATGAACCCCCTGGACCCTCTAGCTATACCCTTTCCTACGGCACTGTCCTCCCTCGACTATCAACCCTGATGGAAGAGTAATGAGGAGGAGAAAATTTATTTCGGGCTTCATGAGGAGCAGAGCTGCGCCGGAACAATTGTTCCGGTTCCGTGAAGTTCTAGCCATTTTTGTTATTCAGTGTTCTGTTCTGATTCCATTAAAATTGCCAATTTGTTCCGGTTTCGTACCAGCTGTTCCGATTCCGTTCCGCCTCTAGTCATTGAGCTTGTTCAGCGCAGCATCGAGCAACTTCCTTGTTAGAAAACGCTTCTTGGAACAAATTTATTTATGCTCTTTTTATATTTTAGATTGTTACTTCCGGATATGAGCTTAATTTAGGCTTTAATTCCTATTCCCACTTTTTTTTATAATTCATGCAAAAATATCTTTATTTTGTACACGAAGCAAAAACAATAAAAAAAACCAATGAAAAAGGAAAACTATTCACTATATATAAGGGTGTCCCAAAAATACTAAATTTAGCTATTTTTCACGATTTTCAAAAAATTTCAGTTTTTTGACCTTGTTGTGATTCTCGATCGATCACTGGACGATCGTATAAATGTTTTCAAGATTCGGCAATGGAACTACTCGTTAATAACTTTATGTTGTACAAATATACTACAAAAATAGAAAGTTTGTGAGTCAATAAAAAACAGCTGAAAAGACGTTAGGACCCGGAAGAAAACATTGTGTACAAAATCAAACAGTACGTAAACAAGGAAGTCGCGTTAAACAGTTACAAAAAGTAATAAATTGACACTTGATAATGCATAAAAAGTGCTGAATAGATTATATAGTTTATTCAAGACTTTGTCTTCTAAACTTGTGTTCAACTTCCATGATTCTCTAAATATTAGGTTATTTAGAAGTTGTTATAGCCTGTTCGGGAACAGGGATGCAACGGATTACGAAAGTACGGTTTAAAAAAATTCAATTGGTACAGAGCGATCATTTTGGTCTGCAACATAAATGTTTTTAGTCGTTCTCACAGACCCTCTAACGAATTTCTATGCGATTTTTTTAAATTGTAGCTGAACAATGATCGAATAAATGTTGATAAAAATTGTCGAAATCCGTTGATCCTAACGTTGTCAAAAATTACTTTGAAGTTTTCAAAGTTGATTTTCTTCACCTTAACAAAATGTTAGAAATTTAATTTTTGTATAAAAATACAGAGCTTTAGTCCCTCTAACACATACAAAAAACCGTATATAAAAATTATTTAACAGTGACGAGATATTTGACTTTGAAGTTGATAGTCAAAAAACGACTATGTAGTGATAGTGTAGTGGTTAGCGCTTTTGGCTAGCAACCAGAAGGTTGAGGGTTCGATTCCCGGTTGCATCATTTTGTTTTTGCCTCGTTTTTTGACTATCAATTTCAAAGTCAAATCTCTCGCCACTGTTAAATAATTTTTATATACGGTTTTTTGCATATGTTAGATGGACTAAAGCTCTGTATTTTTATACAAAAATTAAATTTCTAACATTTTGTTAAGGTGAAGAAAATCAACTTTGAAAACTTCAAAGTAATTTTTGACAATGTTAGGATCAACGGATTTCGAAAATTTTTATCAACATTTATTCGGCCATTGTTCAGCTACAATTTTTTTAAAAATCGCATAGAAATTCGTTAGAGGGGGTGCGAGTATGTTTCCCAAAACGTACACTTCCAGGCCTTTTTCGACTTTTTGGACCTGCACAAACCTGTCAGTGGGCCGCGAATTTATACCCCTATTAACTAAAAAATTTCTTACCGACCACATATGGTTATACTCTTTTGAAGGGCTAAGCATTGGTGAAAATGGCTCTCGTTTTTCACCATTATGTTGATTTTCAGATCCTTTTCGCACATCTAGCAAATTTTCTTCTTTCAGAGCATCTTTCTTAGGGAACACATTTTCAGCACCAATCTCAGGAATTAATGAGATGGAAGACATGGTAATAGTAGACGTCAAGCATAACTGAGAAACTGCCGGTTTAAGAGAGGTTTTTGAATTTTTGCAGTTTGTTTCTTTTTCTAAAAAAAATAAATAAGTCATCATTCTTTACCTCATATGAGTCACTCGATGGCTAACAATGACATCCATGTTAGCCTAACGTGATGTGCTAGTCCGGTGATTTTGCAAAAAATAACCATCATCGTCACTAGAGAAGGTTCACATCAACCTTACGTCCAAAATATTTTGCCAGATAATCTATTTGGGATCATAAAAATTCAAAAATTTACCATTAGACATGTTAAAAATAGAGCTGAAACTTTTAACAAGTAAGCTCATTCGCTTCAGAACGCACCTATTTATACTGATCACTGCTTTTAAAACTAAAGACTGCCTCTTCTTAAAATTTGCTTCTATATGAAAATATCAACAGGAAATTGAAGTCGATATTAAAATTCAATAATCTTTCATTTTTCATCATTTCCGGATGCATGATCTTCCCAGACTCTTAAATGTATAGACGCCCAGGGAGAAAAGGAAAACAGAATTTGTCTAATTAAACGATCATTAGTTTTACAATAAATTGGATACTGATGTTTTCCATACTGAGAATTAATTTCAGCTTGGCTCAAGATTGATATTTAAGAAACTTTCTAAGTATGTACATCAAAAACAAAAACCCCAAGAGCTTTCTAAGTATGTACGCCAAAAACAAAGATCATAAATATTAAGTCTATTCCTATATCCTTGCGCTCTCTCGTACTTCTTATAGCGTTAGCGACATCTTTCAGGCAGATTATAAATTAAACTAGAGACGGGAAAATTCGAAGTACCTCGGTCGAAAACCCGAGGATCCTCAGTCGAAGTTTTTTTATCTACAAGTTAAAAATAGATAGCGAGGTAAGGTGACCGAATTGCAACCATTTCCGCAAATGCAACCATTTTGGAATTGTGCAATCATGCAAGAGTACTACTTCGGATTAGCTGCCCCAACTGATAAGGTACTGGAAACGGAAAATTTAAAAAAAAAGACCCTATAGGGGTATTTGTATGCGGGAAATCGATTGTGCATTCCCGAAGCTTGAAAATGCTTCCTCCACCATAAACTTTTAGAATATATCATTTTTTCATATGGTTGTAACTGACTGGACTGGTCCTTTAACACTCACCTCTAATTCTTACTTGATTTTTTTTAGTATTTTTGTTAAATTTTTATTATAAGCGCTTTTCAAATTCATTTATTCAAAAACAAAACACAACAAATACTAATCACACTTCTACTTTATAATTTTCAAGACTAATAATTTGAGACCATAAATAATACATAGTATTATTTCCACTTACTATTACTAAATTTTTTCTAAGGGGTTTAAGCTACCCCTAATTTTTTCTTACAAGGAACATGTACGAAGTGATGCTTGAATTTTTCAAAAAGTCCTATATATTCTTAGCATACGTGATAACCCTTTAGAAATGACAAGATTAGCTGCTATAACTCTAACTCTGAGGAGATAAAAAATATAAACTACTATATAGGAAAAAATGATCCCTTCAATCAAAAATCAGGATAGCTTAGTGGATTGGTTGCAGGTCAGTGAGTAGACAGTCCGGGGTTCGACTCCTATTACCGTTCAAAAGTTTCTATCATTTCTTAACAATTGTTTATTTCCTCAGGATTAGTGTTATATCAGCTAATTTTGATATTTCTGATCAGGTATGCTCTTTCAGAATATATAGGACTTGTTGAAAAGTTCAAACGTCACTTCTTGCATGTCCTTTGTTAGGAGATTTAGCTATCTAAATGTTTTTCAATGATTTCTAACGATCAATTAATTTTTCCTAAGAGATTTTACTATCCCTAAATTTTTCAAAGGACTTTTAGCTATCACTAAATTTTTTAAGGGATAGCTAAAATTCACTAGAGAAAATTTAGAGATAGCTAAAACCCCTGAGAAAAAGAATTTAAGGATAGCTAAATCTTTTGGAAAACATACAATAATAAATAGAGAAAAAATTACAAATTTAAATATTTCAATTACAAAATAATTAATTTCAAAATTAAATAAAGAAATTACACGAATAAATATTTCCCTTGACAAAAATTCCCGGTAACAGGATCAAAAATGCCGATCTTTGTCAAAAACCCGGTAAAAAATCAGGGTATGCCTCACAAATTGGAGTATAACTTTTTATTGAAACGAAAACTTGCTATAGGTGTACATGTTACGGGAAAATCTGTTTTTCGGGAAAATCTGAACTGATCAAAGGCTAAGCCTATGCTAAGCCTAAGGCTAATCCTTTTTCCCGGGACAAGTTAAACTGATCAGATTTTCCCGGGTAACAATAAACTAATACATAATACAGGGTGCGACAAAAGTTCCCGTGATGTGAATTACTGCATATAGTATTTTGACCATAACTCTTTAACCTTATATCCAATTCCGATGATCTTGGTGTCTTTAGATAGCTTGAATTTACAGCTATCCAATGACACCAAGATCATCGGAATTGGATATAAGGTTAAAGAGTTATGGTCAAAATACTATATGCAGTAATTCAAAAAATCATGGGAACTTTTGCCGCACCCTGTACAATAGTGACAATTTTGAAGCTGGTATATTCCAAGATCGGACAACTTTTTTTCAAAATTTTTTGCAGCACCTTGTTCAGCGTAAAATTCTGTCTTGGAATATACACTTGTTACAAGTGAATATACTATTTTTAATATAGTTTATTCTAGGCTTTGCCTTCTAAACTTGTCCTCTACTTCCATAACTCTCTAAAACAAATGATTAAAAACCGATTTCTCTCCCAGAACGTTTGTTTGTTTGACACGAAAAGTTGAAGAGAATTAGCCTGCAGTTTTTTTAAATAATAGTAGAGATCGATAAAAGTACCCAAACAAAAACTCGAGCAATAATCTTGGTCAAATTTTGGTAGACCTCAAAATTTGCCAACGAAGATCTTTGTCAAGATATTGGCAAAATCTTAGTCTTGATCAAATCTTGACAGATTTAACCAAGATTTTGTTGAGATGAAAGACCCTGCCTACAGCACAGCTGCAAGGGGATGCATAAAATTGATTACCTTCCACATCAAATTGATATCTTTGGAACGGCTACGAATTGGAGACAGTGGCTCTCTTTTTTCACTATTTTGATCATTTTCAGATTCTTTTGGTACACTTAACAGATTTTTGTTCGAAGAATCTTTCTTAGGGGAAACATTTTCTGAGCCAAGATCTGGAATCATTGTAACGGAAGACATGGTAATCGATGTCATGCATAGTTGAGAAAGTGCTGGTTTTGGAGATTTTGTTCTTTTCATTGTCTTGCCTTTTGGTTGGTTTTCTAAATTTGCATAACTTAAAAAAAAGTTTTTTGTATTCATGAAAAGGCACTGTAGCCGAGTGGGTAAGTGGTGGAACTTCTATTTTGCCGTTTTTCGGGTTCGATCCCCACAAGGGTAGAAAAAAACAGATGCAAGAGCAGAACTAAGTGAAATTAAAGAGGATCCCCCCCCCCCAGTGGTATAGGGAAGAGGGACAGGTGCTCCTAGAGGACGAAAATAGAAAAAACATATGAGCCTTAATGGTTTTGGGTTAGTGTCCTCCATACATATTCAGTAGGGGGGGGGACGGTCCTCATCCATCCATGGAAAATTTTTTTAATTTTGAGAAAAAATCATAAAGAGGGATCAAGATAATTTGGACAAAATCTTGAAAAAATTTAATCTTCTCACCCAAGTAGACGAAAAACATTACAAAAATCATCCACCTCATCCTCCCGAGCCAGTGTCCTTCCCTCTCCTACTGGATATGTATGGTGTTCTTCCCTAGTTGAACCTTCACCCTAACCTCCCTCATGACACTTCACCTATTCCTCCATTTATGGAACAGAAGAATAAATTTAATGCTTACCGCTGGTCATGCTAAAAATAAGACTAATGGATTCACAAAAATAAATCTAAACTCAACAGAACAAGCCTTATATATCCACCTCTTCGTGCAAATTTACAGACTACATTGCTTTACTTATAATTGTTATGGCACCAACCGGAAATTAGAGACCACTCTCTTTTTCCAAACTTTCTCACATCATTTCCGAACACAGGAGTTCAGAAGCCAAAGTTACACAAGCATAATGGAAAAATGTAGAAATAGTGGCTAATTCTTCAAACTGACTTTTTTCTTATTAAATCACACTGCAGTCGAAAAAGGAGAAAAAGTGGTGGCAAGGGTCAAAATTAAATAAAAATGCAGCCAATCGACTAAGCTTGCCGTGCGCTTCAAAACGAGTACCATATCATGGGGTTTTGGGGGTTTGATCTGTGGCCGAGTGGCTAAAGTGACAGATTTGCGTTTATAAGTCGCGGGTTCGAATCCCATTTCAAAATTAAAGTTGTCCAAATTCCATGAAAATTTTTGCATATCCATATTTTGGCTTCTAAAACAATTTGCTATCATTATTTGGCCATTGAATACTTGCTGGAGCTGTATAGTAATAATGATTTTAGCATTGTTAAAAACTACCTTAATATACAGCTCTAGCAAGTATGTAATGGCCAAAAAATGATAGCAAAGTGTTTTAGAGGCCAAAATATGGATATGCAAAAATTTTCATGGAATTTGGACAACTTTAATTTCGGGTCGGGATCCGAACCCCGACCTATAAACGTGAATCTATCATTTTAGCCAGTCGGCCATAGGTCAAACCCCCAAAATTCATGATATGGTACTCGTTTTGAAGCGCTCGGCCAGCTTAGTCGATGGAGTGGCAGTATTAAAGCGAAAATCGAAAATTTATCGATATTTTTCGAAAATCATCCATATGGAGGTAATTTTATGCAGGGTGCGCGCATTAAAATTACCCCTATATTTTGGAGGAAAATCGACAAATTTTCGTTATAATATACCCACCTCTTCCCTGAATCAGAGTCAAAGAAGTGTTTTCACCAGTGGCGTGGCCAGACCCGCCACTGTAAATGATGGGGAACCACCAAAAATCATAAGAAGAGACCCCTATGTAATTTTTGGTCGTTTTTCGGTCAGCAAAAACATAAGGGAATTAGCAAAATATTTTCACTTTTCCAGATTTGAGGGGACCACAAAAGTTATATTGTTCATGTAGATTTTAAAAAGTTTTGATATTAAAACGAATGTTTTCAGTATAGTAAAAAAGATTTTTGTTTGAAAAAAAACGAATTGAAATTTCGATTGATTGAATCTGAGCAAATCGATTTTTTTACATTTTTATATTCGTTTGAAGTTTTTTTAATATATAGTTATAGCGACTTATAAAATAGTTACTTTATTTATTATTATTAAATAGTATTGGTTGTTGCATAAGTAGTTCAATACACACTTTATTTTCCTGAATCATGGTCCGGAAAGCGTTTTCAAGCTTCGGAAATGCGCGCAATCGATTCCTCGCATAAAATTAGACCTAATAGGGTCGTTTTTGAACAAAATTTTCAGGTCGAAAAATATGACAAAATCGCCCAAATTCCGGTTTTTTCGATATACCCTGTACTTATGCAACAACCCCATATATTTAACAAAAAATAGGAATTGTATGAATATTTTTTCAGAAAAAATGTCAGCTGGATCGTCAAGAATTCTCGCTAAAAAAGTGCCTCAAAAAATTACGGAGGTTACTGAAGAGATTCAAGAGTGGGAAAATCATGCTATTATGCGATTTCCTGAAGAAATTACGCCGATTGTCGAGAAAGCTTTGGAAGAAGAAAAGGACACTAACATGTTTATCCGTTTTCAAAATGATTTACGGCATGGAATCTTCAAAATTGGACAAAATACACTGAATTTTACAGTCCAAGATTTGCCTTGTATTATAGAGGTAAAGGATTAAAAAATTAATCTCAGGAACAACTTTGTAGAACATTACTTTTTATACGGAGAATCGACCATGCGCATTCTCGAACCCTGAAATTGCTTCACTGACCCTGATTCTGGGAAAAATTGGGTCTTTGAAAATGCAAAAAATGTTCATTTTTGCTTCAAAAACAATTTTTCCCTGAATCAGGGAAGCATTTTCAGAGATCGCAAACAATCACCCTCATAACATTACCCTCCCCCTAAAAAATTTGCATAAAAGTGGACTAGTCTTTTAATTTTTAGAACAATACATTTTCGGGTACCAAAAATCCACTTTTTCGGGACATCCTGTAAATCTAGGCACTCCAATGTCGTAATCTCATTCTTCCTCTTTTTTATATAAGCTCTATACTTTAGACCATGAAAACCTTGGACAAGAAAAATGTCTATAAAGTCGCAGATATTTCACAAATTTTGATCTGCTCCAATAAAAAGCCTGAAGAAAATGAGAAAAAGCCGGAAGAGCAAGAACGTATGGGTCAAAATCAAGCTCAACAATCTTCAACTAAAAAATATCACTACCCACATGGAGTAGCACCACCATTAAAAAATGTGCGAAAACGCCGATTCAGGAAGACCAAAAAGAAGAAATTCATGGATGCTCCAGAAATTGAGCGAGAGTTGAAAAGGTTGCTGAGGTAAGAAATAGAAAAAGTGGAGGACTTTTAGCATCCGATTTTTGCGCTCTATAATTGTGCAACGGCATTTGCGCCCCGACTTTTGCGTACCCGATTTTTGCATCCCGACATATGCGTCCCAACATTTGCTCCCTACATATGCACGCTAATAATTGCACCCCGACATACACATTTGTACACCACAAATTACGTCCCAACATTTGCTCCCTACATATGCACGCTAATAATTGCACCCCGACATACACATTTGTACACCACAAATTACACATTTGCACACTGCAATTATTAGCGCGCATATATAAGGACGCAAATGTCGCTACGCAATTATAGAGCGCAAATATCGGGGCGCAGATGTCGGGGTGCATATATGAGGGCGCATAAGTCCTCCACCTAAAAAATCGGCATAGAGATTGGCCCGAGATTCCGAGTTTGATCATGAAAATCTTCGATATCCCGAAATCGCAAAAATTGGCCATTTAGGGATCAAGATCATTAAGAGTTAGAATTTCGGGGTCAGGATCTATCGGGTTTCGGTAACATGATCCAACATCCCTAGTCCTGCCAAAACGTACAGTAACCAGGGGTTTCTGCTTGTTTAAGACTTTCGTATACTGAACTTAGCTGTCCCGACTCAACGTTGCTTATCTTGCAAGATCGAACGGGATCTCATCGAACCAATAAAATTTTACTTGGAGCAGCATAATGCTTCCCCAAAAACATAATTTTTTTATGTTTTAGTGAAAAGCATATTTTTTAGGTCAGATTTGGAAGCGCATACGATAAGATGGGAAGTGCTCAGACCAGAAGAGGACAAAAAAGTTCCTGTTAGCAAGCAAAACTTGAATAACGCTGGGTCATCAAAATCAAGTCAAGATAAAAATTTAGAGGTAGGGCTTTAAAAAGAATGCTGGTAGAAATCCTCTTTTAAGTCCTATTTTCGGGTACCCAAATTCGATTTTTTGGCAAAAATTCGATTGTCTTCTCATCATAGGTCGGCAAGGGGGGAGCCTCCCCCCTGACCCACTCACTCATGGACCAAAAATTGAAGGGGGACCACCTTATGGACCCATTATTGCGGGGAGACCACCTCATGGGTCACCCGAACAGTATGGTCCATAAAAATTTGGTGTCAGAAGACTATCTCAAGCTAAAAAAGGTCGTTTTTTTGGTGGAGGACCACCTCATCGGGGATCCCCTCCCCCCAGCTTGCCGACCTATGCTTCTCGTAAAAATATCCTCAAGCTCTCGGATAAATATTTCTTTAAATTATATCGAATTTAAGAGTTTACGAACTTTGAGTCAACAAAAAATTTTTAGCATAGCCAAGACACCTTAATCTCAACCCAAATGTCAGATATACAAGATTCATCTTCAAATATCCCGCAAACCATGCCTATATTTTCCTTGGAACCATCTAATAGTCAAGATACGTCTTACTATACTCAAGGCCAAGATCTAGCTATGTCTAGCGACAATCTTGAAGCCAGTCAATCTCAAGAATTTGGTGCTGAAAGAAGAGCTTCATTCAAACTTGGAGATTCTTCCGACTCAGATTTTGATGACTTCTTCCCAAGTTTGAACAAAGCAAATGTTCCGGAGGGAGATCAGTCACAGTCTCAGCCTTCACAGCAAGTTGAGACACCACAAGATGAAGATGATGACGATGATGCCAATTTAGATGAATTTTTTAGCAGTATATAAAATGTAAAGGATTAGAAAATTTGTATTTTTTATATTTAATAAAACATTTGCAGCTTGATTATTTTAACCTTTTTATATATTTTTATTGAAATAAAAAACGAATTATACTACTACATTAAACGTGTAATGTCTGTGATTTTGCACAGACGATCTCGGGAACATAGTTGAATAGGGGGTCGTAATTACGACCCCCAGCGCCGCGAGGGCCCTGAAGAATGGGGGCGCGCGGCGGGGGGGGGGGTGGCGGAGCGTGCTAAACTAAATTTTTTCCCAAAAAATTGACACAAAAAACGTTTTTTTTTTGATTTGCACTTCGGGGGAGGGGGCGCCGCGCTAGGAGGTTTACGACCCCCCCCCCTATTCAACTATGCTCGGGAATGGTAGATTTAAACCCAGAGCGCGATTTGCGGTGAGCAAAAAACCGTATTTTTGTATTTTTGGCGAAAAATTTTCAAAAATCGCATGAAAAAATATCCCTTATAGGTAATTTTTGAAAAGTTTTCACCACAAAAACGCAAAAGTACGGTTGTTTGGCTCATTCTGTACGAGCGCTCGGCTACAGGTACTAAAAATTATTAAAACACAGTAAAAATTTTAATATAAATCACATAATATATATGTTACCGGCATTACTGAGACGCCGGCATCTCTGAGATGCCGAAAGAATTTGCCGGCATCTCTGAGATGCCGGC
>JAQGBS010000291.1:0-23913 GCA_034698545.1 Acrobeloides obliquus | reverse complement strand
AAACGAAAACATGTGATAAAGTTTCCATTTACAAATTTTTCTATGGATCAGACTTTATTTATTGCTTATTTATTATCAACTTTATTAAATGTGGCATTTTTTGTGCCGATGATGGTGCTACCATATTTGACGAAGGCACAAGGGGTTTCGGATACTGCTTTTGGTAAGTATTTGACCCTCATTTTCAGGGAAAATTATGTATTGAAACGAAAATTTGAAAATCATCAATTTTGATCAAAAACATGAGGTCTTGGGTGTCGTTTAGAGGTTTTCGACTATGCTGAACACGATGATGAGGTCCATTTTTGATTTTGAACTAAACCTGTCAAAATTAATTTTTTCATGAAAAATAAAATTTTTCTTCTGAAGTTTCAATATCAAAAATGAACGTCATCATCATCTTATTTAGTATGGTCGAAAACCTCTAAACGGCACCCATATCCATAGGTTTTTGATCAAAGTTGTCGATTTTCACATTTTCGTGCCAATGCACAATTCTTCCCTGAAAATCAAGGTCAAGTCTAAAATATAGCTTGAACGTTTAGAGGTTTTTGGCTATGATGAACACGATGATGAGGTCCATTTTTGATTTTGAAATTTCTGGACAAAATTTTATTTTTCATAAAAAATGAATTTTTGCAGAATTGAGTCAAAATAAAAATGGACCCCATCATCATTTTCAACATCCTTGAAACCCTCTAAACGACACCCATCAAGGCATCTTTTTGAAAACATTGAATTTTCCCTGATTTTCAGGGTTTTCATTTCAGTAACACAAAAAATTTAAATTTTGTAAAAAATATTTTAGGCTATGCTCAAACTTTATTTGGCTTTGTACAAATTATTGGCGGCCCTATATTTGGCTATATAATCAAATCATATGGGATCAAAAATTCTTTATTTGTTTGCTATATATGTAATCTTCTCATGGTCATAATTTTATGTTGGTCACAAGTAATAATAATAAATTTGAAAAAATCAAAATTTTTATAAATTTATAAAAATGGAAAAAATTTAAAAAATCGGAGAAATTGAAAAAATCCAAATTTTTGTAAATTTTTTAAAATGTGGGAAAAAATGTTTAAAAATCAGAATTTTTGAAAAAAATCAAACAATTTAGAACATATACGGGTTGATGCTGAGCAGGATACCCACCATATTTTTACATGGTCAACAAGCCCACCAAGCCTTATTAGCAGCTTTGACCAAGCCAGGCCAAGAGCGAACTAATGCTTTTGGAAGAATGGGCTTCACTTTTGGTAGGAGTAAAAAAATTCAAATTTTTGAAAAAAAATTCAAGTTTTCGATAAAAATTTTTGAAAAAATTAAATTTGTGAAAGAATTGAAAAAATTCGAATTTTTAGAAAAAATCGTTTTTTTTCTTGAGAAAAATTGATTTAAAAAAATTTAGGAATCGGATTTGTGCTATCGCCAATAATTTCCGGGATGACTACAAAATTTTTTGGTGATCTAGCCCCATTATGGTCAGCTGTTGGGTTATGTATAGGGGCTATGTGGCTAGCCTATGTGTTTATTGATGAACATGAACTAAAGGTACATGAATACAGCTAGGAGATGAGGAATGCCCCTTGACCAAAATTTGCATATTTAACAAATTTGCATTTATTAAATTGGGTAGCGTGGGTGGACCTAGGATTTGGAGGAAGGAGAGGGGATCAAATAATATAAACCCCCATATACCCCCAAATTTAGGCCTCTCAAGAAGACTCTACCCAAAAATCTCAACACCTTACTCTCAAATCAGCATACCACATTCTCAAAAGACCAAATGTTCTCAATGTCTACGTGAAGAAAAGTCTAGTCCTTAGCCCTATGCTTATGATATTAACTGTTATGCAGGTATAACCACACTTACCAGAAATTTGCAAAATACGTAAAAATACGTAAAAATTGAAAAAATCGACAAAAATCGAAAAATTCGTAAAAAGTGAAAAATTCGATTGTCTTATTTCGAAATTTGAATATTTCGAAAATTGAAATTTGCCTATTACCCGAAATTTGCATATTCTGAATTTTCATATTTTGAAATTTGCATATTTTGGAAATTGAAATTTGCTCTTGGCCCGAAATTTGTATAAAATTTTTTAGCTCCATATGATCAACAAATTTGGGGTGACTCAAGAAAATAATGGTATGTATCAAGTTGCTGTCGGGATGACACTGATGTTTATAAATGGCTTTGGGATAGTATGGTTGAGGTCCAAATTGAATGAGACGAAATTAATTGTCCTGGGAACGGCTTCGGTGGTAAGAAAAATTCCTCACCCCGAATTTTTTTATGCACAAATAATCTACCTTCATGTTCACCCTCAAAACCCCTAGTTATGAAAATTTTTTTGGAAAAAATTGATTTTTTAAAAAAATCGAATTTTTGAACAAATCAATTTTGACCCTGATTTTCAGGGTTTTCGTGTCAATGTTGTTTGCTATTAGAAAAGCAATAAAATCAATATTTAATTTTGAATATTTAAAAAAAGATATTAAAGCGAAACCCCTGAAAATCAGGGAAAATTGAAAATCTTCAAAAATATGGCATGATGGGTGTTGTTTAAAGGTTTTCAAGAGAGCTGAATACGATGGTGATGTTCATTTTTGATTTTGACTTAACCCTGCAAAAATTCATTTTTTGTTGAAAAAATGAAATTTTGAACAATTTCAAAATCAAAAATGGACATCACCATCGGATCCAGTAAAAAATATAAACGACACCCATAACCATAGGATTTTGATCAAAATTGACGATTTTCAAATTTTCGTGTCAATACACAAATTTTTTTCTGAAAATCAGGGTCAAGCTAAAATTTCAAATGATTTTTAGATCCTAACCTTACTCCAATTCTGCTATTTCGAATATTTATGGCAAATGTGGACAATAATACCCACACTGGCACTAGGTCTAACCCTTACTGGTACAGTCTGTGACAGCGTTCTTACTGCTAGTGTCAAGCATGATGAACAGGTATACTTGTACAAAAAAAAATGGAAAAAGAAATTTCAACATCAAAAATGGACCTCAGCATTGTGTTCATCATGATCGAAAACCTCTAAATAACACTCATCACCATAGTATTTTGATCAAGATTGACGATTTTCAAATTTTCGTGCCAATACACAATTCACTCCTGAGAATCAGGATAAGATCCAAAAATGGGTTATTGAGTGTCGTTTCGAGGTTTTCAAGGGTGTTGAACACGATTTTGAGGTCTATTTTTTTCTTAATGCGGTAAAATTTCGAACCTCATCAAACTTATACCATTATTTTTAGGGCATAATTCTCGGTCTGGTGAACGCTACTCAATCTTTTATCAGAACGATTTCTCCAGCTTTTGGAGGCTATGCGATGGATAGATATGGTTTTAACAGTCTTGGATATATAGGGACTATTTTGGCTAGTCTAGCTATGGTTGGGCATTTTATAGTGCCCATAAGGGATATAGAAGAATTGAAGAAAAATGATGACAAGGTATACCAAAATGGAGTGCATACAGAAGCTGATGAAAAGAAAGAATTATAGTTTTTTCTATGTTGTATATTTTTATATAAAAAATAAAGGGTTTCTATAAAATTTAAATTTTTGACCCTGATTTTCAGGGAAAATTTTGTATTGAGACGAAAATTTGAAAATCGTCATTTTTATCAAAATTATATCATTATGGGTGTCGTTTAGAGGTTTTTAAAAAAATGAACTTTTTAAAAATTTTTCCTGATTTTCAAGATTTTCGTGTTAATACTTGATTTTAAAAAATTCAACTTTTTCGATTATTTGATGTCGATTTGTCTAAAAGCAAATTTCCGGTCACTCAATTTTCTTAATCCCTCATATGACCTTGTATCCACTTTTTTTCACTCCTTGACCGGTCATGGGTCATTCAGACATGTAGAATCTGTAATTAGTGAGGTTCTCGCGCACTTTTCGGGAGGCGAATATAATATGTCCCCAGCCATATAAATTATACATATGTGCAAAGTATGGCTCATAAAAGTGTAGCGACTAAAACCATCGGTACACATTGGACAAGAGGGGGAAGTTGGATTGGAATGACTAAGAATGTTTGTTTTATGGCTGCTAGGTGGGTTGAATGGATATGGACAACAATAGGAAGGGTATATATGCAAATTTTTAAAAAATTGACATTACAGCAAAAACCTGAAAATCAGGGAGAATTCAAAATTTTTCAAAAAGATGGCATGATGGGTGTCGTTTAAAAGTTTTCAAGGTGCTGAATACGATGGCGATATTCATTTTTGATTTTGACCTAACATTGCAAACATTTTTTTCATGAAAAATGAAATTTTCTCCAGAAATTTCAAAATCAAAAATGAACCTCACCATCGTGTTCAGCATGGTTGAAAACCTCTAAATAATATCCATCATGACATATTTTTGAATATTTGAATGTTGACCCTGATTTTCAGGTTTTCGCTGTAATGTCAAATTTTGAAAATTAAAAACCGATTTTGCTGCTATGCAATTATTTCGAATTTTTCAATTTTGACGAATCTAAATTTGGCAATTTGGATCACTCGGGGATTTTCTTTGGTGCTGAACACGATGGCGATATTATTTTTTCATGAAAAATTTTTGGGCTCTTTTAACTACCCTTATATTTTCATGTTTACCCCTTGTTATGTTGATACAAATAATTATATCCATATATGAATTTCTGCTTGAATTGTTACTGTGACAACCATTCATCCACTCGTTAAACTTTCACAATTTTGCATTTAGAGCATTCACCAACTCCGATCCGCACAAATCCTAGATCCTCCGTCTAATCCTATGAAGAATACAAAGAACCTTATCCCTGTATGGTTCAATTCTTTTATTAAATTATGTAAAATCCTGTCGTAAATGACCTAATTGAAGTTAGAAATATGTAAATTGAGAAATTTCAAAATTCCAAATATGCAAATTTTGCAAACTTAAATTTTCAAAATATGCAAATTTTGAAACATGGATTCATTGAATCGGATTTTGGAAAGTTACAAAAATTTCCTTGTCAAAACAAAATTTGAACATTTTTTCGTGGCAATACACAGTTTTGAACAATTTTCGTGTCTTTACTCAAATTTTAAAAATTTTCGTTTCATTATACAAACTTTTTAAAATTTAAAATTTTATTGCTTTTTCCTAATTTTTCTAAATTTCGTGTCAATATAAAATTTTGCAAGTTTTTGTTTCAATACATAATTTTTTTAGGTTTTCGTTTCAATTTACAAATTTTTTTAAAATTTTTTGCTTCAATACAAAAACCTACCCCTGTAGTTTTGTTGATAAACACACTAACAACACCTTCTGAAGTGACATCTTTGTCGACGAGAACACAGTTTTCTCTACATGTATACATCATACAATTCGTAGGGGATGGAGAATTTTCCGATTCTCCAATAAAGCCCATAAATGTCACGGCGTTGCAATCTAAATTTTTTGAGGTTTAGGAAATAGGAGGTAGGGGGGAGGCATGTCAATTTTTTTAAATTTAAATTTTATATGATTTTCAGGGTTTTCGTTGTAATGTTAAAAAAATTCAGCGAAAACCTTGAAAATCAGGATCAAAAAAACAAATTTCCCTCTAATTTTTTTCCATCTTATAAACTTTTTTTACAACCCTTAACAACCACTCAAAAAGTTTCGGCTTGAGCTACTTTTCATTTGACACAACT
The DNA here is from genome assembly GCA_034698545.1 of Acrobeloides obliquus. Lineage (NCBI taxonomy): Eukaryota > Metazoa > Nematoda > Chromadorea > Rhabditida > Cephalobidae > Acrobeloides > Acrobeloides obliquus. The sequence goes on along the minus strand of JAQGBS010000291.1, from coordinate 18,228 downwards.
CCACTTCATCTTTTCAAATTTTACGATCCAATTTTTTTCAAATTAATCGGTCATGCATTCTATTATTAATCCGTATCGTTCGAAAACTTGTGTTAGGCATCCATTAAGTTTGAATGAAAATGGGTCCAAGAAAAATGCTGAACGTTTTGTAATTGTTGTCTTTGAAAACTTTTTAAGTGTGAGAACAAAATATCCACTCCAAAAAAGTCGGGTAAACATTTCAACTACATATGGAAAGTTCGTGACCGGAGTGCACTTAAAGAAAGTTAGTGTTAGGGATAAGATGAATTGAGTATATATGGATGTTTTGCAATGAGATACAACAACTGTTGAGATGGATATGGGAAAGTTTCGATGAGCTGGAGTGTCATCACTCAAAAAAGTTGAAAAAGTAGTTTTACAAGAAAGTGAAATTCTGTCCACAAAATTTTCGTGTCAATAATCAATTTTGAAAATCAGGGTCAAATCCAAAATATGGATTGATTGGTGTCGTTTAGAGGTTTTCAAAGGTCCTGAACAAGATGGCAATGTCCATTTTTGATTTTGATTTAACTCTGCCAAAATTCATTTTTCATGAAAAATGAATTTTGGCAGGGTTAAATCAAAATCCAAAAATGAACATTGCCATCTTATTCAGAACCTTGAAAATCTCTAAACGAACAAACCATATTTTTGGATTTGACCCTAATTTTCAGGGAAAATTGATTATTGACAAGAAAATCGCTAATTTTGATCAGATTCAAAAAAATCGTCAAAAAATCGAAAATTCATCAAATATTGAAAATTTATCAAAATTGAAAAAAATTGTCAAAAATCGAAAACATTGACAAAAATTGTTAAAAATCGTCAAAAATCGAAAAAAAATTGACAATTCATCGAATATTGGAAATTTATCAAAATTCGAAAATTTTGACAAAAATAGAAAAATTGCCAAAAATCGTCAAAAATCAAAAAATTTGTCAAAAATCGGGAGGAGTGATTTTTTTAGTTTTTTGGGGGCATTTTTTTGGTTTTTGGGGTTTTGTTTTTTGGGGTGGGGGGAGAGGGTATTTTTCAGATTTTTTCGTGAGGGGATAAAAAACCTACTCGGTATATTACAGCATATATTTATGCATTCTTTTATATTGATCGTCGTTTGTGAAGAGATTGTCGTCGCCGTTTTGGCAAACCATTTTTGCTTATAAATGTTCAACTTTCCACAAAAGACATCTTGTGCTTGACCCGTAAGAAAAGTTAGAAAACATAGAAAAATCAATAAGAAAATATCAAATTCGGCCATGATGAAGCCGACTTTTTTTATCCGATAGAAAAATTCGGGTACCAATAAATGGGTGTTATAGATATGCACATCTAAATTAAAATATATAGATAGTTAAAAATATTTCCAAAAATGAATATTACCGCGAAAACTTTGAAAATCAGGAAAAATTTAAAATGTTTTAAAATTCTTGCATGATGGGTGTCGTTTAGAGGTTTTTAAGGATGCTGAAGGCAATGGTGAGGTTGATGTTTGATTTTGACTTAACCCCACGAACCCATAACCATATGGTTTTGCTCAAAAATGATCATTTTCAAATTTTTGTGTCAATAACCATCTTGTCTGAAAATCAGGATCAAACATCAAAAATTCAAAAAATTTCATTAAGATCTTGTTTGCCGTGTAAAATTATATAAGTGCAAAAATTTTGAGCTATTTAAGAAATAAAAATCCAACGGGGATCGAACCAGACACTATAAATTAACATCATAGTCTAGTGGATAAAGAGCTAGGGTCAAATTTCAGTTTAAAATTTTCATGGCATGATGGATGTCGTTTAGAAATTTTCAAAAGTGCTGAACACCATGAAAACATTTTAAAAATATGAAAAAAATTCATTTTTGACTCTGTTTCAGGAATTTCGCTTTAATACTAATTTTGCACAGCATCAATTTTATAGCACACAGACAAATTAAGTCCACTTAAGCCCCGAACCAGGATAAGTCAAGTCCGTTCTTGAAGTGTTTTGTAAATTCCTTGAAAAACCTGATCGAAAAGTAACAAAAAATCCGGATAGGATAGGCTTCGTAGGTGGAAGAAAAGTCGAGTGAAAGTGAAATTCGAACTTTCTCTAAAGCAGGAGATAAAAATTAGAACGAAAAATTTGTATACAAAAGAAATAAAGATGAGGACTTCCTCGGGCGTTTGTTGGGTTTCCCTTTTTGAAGTTTGGTAACAAAAGAGGGAAACGGCCACCACGCGGAGTGGTAGAAGAAGAAGAAAGTTCGCTGCGGGCTAGGAAAGATCAACTCAACTGGGTGAAAGAACGGGAAAAACGAAAACTATCCAGAAATGCAATTGACAACATTTATTGCGGAAATTCGGAAATTTATGCCATAATTTAAAATTTATAATTTTCGTTTCAAAACACAAAATTTGCCCTGAAAATCAGGATCAAAATTCTAAAATTGAATTTTTTTTTTAAATTTTTGACAAAGTAGTCACACCAATGCCTATTTCAAAAAAAGAGAAAAAAAGTATCAATTAAATTTTGAGATTCAAAATGGCGATAAAAATAAAAATGTTTCAAATCAATTTGTTAAAAATGCCAATCAAGATCATGATGATAAAAAGTCAACAACCTTGAAAAATGATAAATTTTGGCGCCAAAATATGATTTTTATAAAATTTTGTGCGCAGTTTTTGTTACCCTGATTTTCAGGGTTTTTGTTCAATATCAAAAAATTAAATTTGTGAGAAAAAATCAACCCCCATATAAAATTACAAAATTTCGACAAAAAGAAAAATACCCAAAAAAGGTAAACACATAAAATCATGTTCGAGGTCAAATAAAGAAAGCTTACGCAACAGGTGTATGTAATCCATCAGCGTCCAACAACCATCTTAGAATTTCAATACACAAAAATTTATGGTGCGGAAACTGATGCTCTGGTCTAAAGATGACATTACGGAAGTCAAGGAGGTAATAAATGTTCACCATAAGAAGCAAAAAAGAACGACAAAAAGAGACAAAAAAGGACGAAAAATTGAGTTCCTGTCCAGCAAAGAGTCTTCCAAAATCAGACAAAAATGAATAAAATGATAATAAACTGTGAAATTTGTCTCTAGCGCTTTACCCACTAGACTATGATGTCAATTTATAGTGTCTGGTTCGATCCCCATTGGGGTTTTATTTTTTTAAAGCTCACAATTGTGCAGGGATGACCACCCTGATACATAATAGCTCCATATTTTTCATAAAATTTGTTTTTGTCCCCTGAAAATCAGAGTTTCACTTAAAAACTGACAATATTCACTGCTAAATCTGCAAAATTGCTAACGAAACTAATAATGAAGAATCGCGGCGCGAAAACTACTACATAACCGGCTATTTACCCTTATTTTGACCATAAATGACCCGATGAGAGTACAGTTCCGAAGAGCAGGTGAAGCCACATTGGAAATTAGTTAAGACAGACACCCCGCTCGACAACCTGTACAAACAATACTCGGCTCTAGGTAATAAGCAATCAATTAAGTCAGGAAGCCTTTTGATGAGAGCCGCTCATGCATAAATCTGGTTATTGGGTTTTTGGTGTGGATCTAGCTGACCAGGTTTATCTTCATAGGTAGTAAAAATTTACATTTTTGGATTATAACACACAAAATTTATAAAATCATCAAAAATTGAGAAAATCGTCAAAATTGAACAGTTCTTCAAAAATCAAAAATTTATCAAAATTGAAAAATTTAGAAAATCCATTAAAAATAGAAAAATTAGAACATTCTCCAAAAAATTCAAGGATCAAAATTTGAGTTAAAATGCTTTAAAAATTGAAAAATGTCGAAAAAATTACACAATTCTTAAAATGCAGAAAACATGTCACATGTTTCAAAAAGATGTAACATGTTTTTGTTCTACTATAATTTGAAATCTCACTTTTTCAATATCATAATTTGTAATCTCAATTTTTGTGTGCTTTTGAATTATGATATTGAAAAATTGTAATTATAAATTATGATAACAAAACGTGTAACATATTTTCAAAAAATGTTATGTGTTTTGAATTGCAACTCGAATTTATTTCAAAAATTGAAAAATTCATCACAATAAACGAATAATTTGTTAAAAATCGAAAAAATTTTCAAAAATAAAAAAATTTGTCAAAATTCGAAAAATCGTAAAAAAATTGAAGAATTCGACTAAAATTGAAAATTTGTCAAAAATCAAAAAATTTGTCTAAAAGTTGAACAATTTGCCAAAAAATTGGACTTATGAAGGATTTAATAAAAAAATTCAAACTTAGCTATTTTTAAATTTTCGTGTCAATATACAAAAATCTTAAAATCAGGATCACAAATAAAAAATTTCCTAAATTTAGCATAATGGGTGTCGTTTACAGGTTTTTAATGCCGCTGAACAATCTGGAAATATTTTTAAAAAATGAAAAAATCTACTAAAAAATTTCTAAAAAATTCATTTTAACCTGATTTTTAAGGAAAATTGTGTATTAGCATCTTTTGAAAATATGTAACATGCTTTGTTATCATAATTTTTAATTGTCGTTTTTCAATATCATAATCCAAAAGAGCATAAAAATGGAGATTACAAATTATGATATTGAAAAAGTGAGTTTACAAATTATAGTAGAACAAAAACATGTTGCATCTTTTGTAACATGTTCAAAACATGTTACATGTTTTTTAAGAATTTTGTGAGTTTTTTGATATTTTTCAATTTTTGAAGCAAACTCAAATTTTGAAATTCTGCGATATTTGTACTGTGAAAAATAAACATTAAAAATTTAAAAATAAAAAATTCCCATCGTCTTATTTCAAAAGACCTCCTTACAACCGCCTCAAAATTCTCCTTAAAAGCAACAAATCTTTTCCCTCCTTTTCTATTCTTCCTCGCCTCTATCCACTCTTCTAACATTCAAACAGACTCTCTTTTCACCTCACTGAATCTCAATATCCACCTTAGGCGAGCAAAAGACCCGCCTCTAGGCCTCATTTTCCTCAAATTCGCTCTATCCTACCTGGATGGCGAACAATAGGTAGGCCAATGTGGACTATATCGCACTCTCTCGAGAGGAAGAAAGAAGAGAATGAGACGAAGAAACTAAAACTATTTCCATATCTGACTGGAGACCGGCTGGAGCGCGCGCCGAGCACCTCTTATGTCCATTCTTGGTGATATTAATTCAATAATCAAACAACTATAGGGTTAAGTGCTGGTTAGAGACATGATTGTTTGATGTCCGAAAAAATAAGAAGTTTACTTTTTAGGTTAAGGAGCGAGGGAGAGGTGGTACTCGGATCAATTTCTAATCCGCATAAAAGTGGACTAGTTGAAAGAAAAAACTGGACTTTGAGAAAAATTGAGTAAACGATAAAAATTTTGAGCACTCTTTAAAAATGAAACACCCTCAAAATAGGCAAAAAATTTTTTATGCAAAAATAATGTTATCTTCATAGGTGACAAAAATTTAAATTTTTGGATTATATCACACAAAATTGAAAAAATCGCCAAAAATTGTCAAAATTGAAAAATTCTTTAAAAATCAAAAATTTATCAAAATTGAAAAATTTAGAAAATCCATTAAAAATAGAAAAATTAGTTAGAAATAGAACATTCTCCAAAAAATTCAAGGATCAAAACAAGGATCAAATAATGCTTTAAAAATTGAAAAATGTCGAAAAAATAACAAAATTCTTAAAATGCGGAAAACATGTTACATGTTTCAAAAAGATGTAACATGTTTTTGTTCTACTATAATTTGTAAACTCACTTTTTCAATATCATAATTTGTAATCTCCATTTTTATGCTCTTTTGGATTATGATATTGAAAAACGACAATTACAAATTATGATAGCAAAACATGTCACATGTTTTCAAATGATGTTACATGTTTTATACTATAATTTGTAATTGACATTTTCAATATCATAATTTGTAATCTTAATTTTTGTGTGCTTTTGAATTATGATATTGAAAAATTGTAATTATAAATTATGATAACAAAACGTGTAACATATTATCAACGTGTTCAACACCCATGAAAACCCTCAAGAGATGAAAATTGGAAAACTTTGACCATTAGAAAAACAATTTTTTTCATTTTAAAGATCAAAAATTTAACATTACAACGAAAACCCTGAGAATCAGGGCCAAATTACGATTTTAGAGACATTTTCACATCTTAAAAATGTTACCATTTGTTCAGAAACATTGAAAATCTTTAAACGACATCCATCATAACATATTTGTTAAATTTGAAAATTGACCCTGATTTTCAGGGTTTTCGTTGTAATGTCAAAATTTGAAGATTTAAAATTAAAAATCGAAGTTCTGGTCTTTTCTGTGGTCAAAACTCGTCAAATTTTCTACTCCGAGATTTTCAAGGGTGCTGAACACGGCGGCAACATTATTTTTGGTAAAAAAATTTCGTTTTCTCGATTTCACCCTAGTTTACATAACCTTATACACTAAAAATTTCCAATTTTATACTAACACATAGACAAAAAATCGGATGCCAAGTATAATCTTACTCCAAGGAAATGAGTAGGCTCATGTCCATCCTAAATACGTATGCAATCCAATATAAAATTAGACCAGGTTACTAAGCCAACAAGATGGACGAAAATGTTTGCTTTTCCTATTATTACATCAAACATATATAGCCAGTGGCCAAAAAAGGAAAACTGGGCGTATAGGAAAATGTATTTGTTTTATATCTAATAGTTCAGCACCAAAAAATCACTGATTTTCAGGGGTTTCGCTGCAATACAATTTTCGATTTTTTTTGATAGAAACATTTTTAGTCAAAAATAATACTTTGACCGTGTTCAGCACTCTCAAAAACCTCTAAACGAATTCCATAATGCGATATTCTAAATTTAACCCTGATTTTCAGGGGAAAATGTATTGACACGAAAATTTAAAAATCGTCAATTTTAAATAAACTATATGGATGTCTTTTAGAGGTCTTCGACCATGCTAAACACGATGGTGAGGCCCATTTTTGAATTTGGAATTTGTGGACAAAATTTCATTTTTTTGGAAAAATGATAAAAAATTAAACCATCTCGTCATACTTAATAGACCCTAACAACAAAAATTTTATTTTTTGGTTCACAAAAACGTCCTTCGGAAACGATTCTCAAATTACACAATTACTCGGATGACTTGTCAAGTGGATTTGTGGTTGTGGCTAACGCAACACGCAAACATGAAAAAATCCCCATCACCATCCGGCTCTCTGGCTCCAAGCCGATTAAGCAATTAAGAAAATAACAAATTGCGCGATCCTTTGGATGAAAATAGGAACCTGTTTCGCTGATTGAGTGTCCATAAAAATTATAACACATATCCGTAACCAAGTGATGTTTTAGATGTTTATGTCAAAATGTTTATTTATTGGACAATATGTTACTACAGTCATGGTGGATGAAAATTGAATGAAAAAATTTTGACGAGCCGATTTTCGTAATATGCATCCCCTGGGGTGAGGTGAAAGAGAAGTGAAAACTGGGATGGTACCCCTCCCCCAGATGAAGATACCATCCAAGCCTCCTCCCCACCCCCCCCCCCCTCCCAAGGGAATATCCTGGAGGGGATCTAGGGCCAGGCCCTAACGCAACAAAGAAGCAAAAACGTAAGGGTCCCCTTTTTTGGAATTTTTCCGATAGGAACTGCTACCTCGCAAAATCCCGCCTACGCCCTTGCCCCCATGAATATTGGGTGGGTGGTACCACCTCAAAAATTCGCCCCCAATCCCCCTCCCCCGATAATAAACAGTGTCCAGCGTCATTACTTTGGTCCAGATTTGGAGATGTACTCAGCTCGTTAAGCGCTTCGAAACGAGTACCATAGCATAGGGTTTTGGAGGTTTGACCCATGGCCGATTGGCTAACGTGCTCGGCCTTCCATCATAGGGCGTGGGTTCGATCCCCATTCCCAAAATACATTTTTTATTTTGTTAGCAAAATTCATGAAAATTTTTGTATATCCACGTTTTTATGTGGGTGGAATGATAGCGCAATTATTTTTCCAAAAAAACTTTTAAAAAAATTGGAAAAAGGGTATAGATTTTTTGAGATTTTTCAATTTTTTTATCATGAAAATTGCTCCATCGTGTTCCCATGCATAAAAATATGGAATGCAAAATTTTCCATGAACTTTGCCAACAAAATTAAAAGATGTATTTTGGGTGCAAAATCGAACCCGTGCCCTGTGAGTGAAAGCCGAGCACGTTAACCATTAGGCCATGGATCAAAACCTCAGTGCTCCCATGATATGTTTTGAAGCGCTCGGAGAGCTGAGTTGATTGAAACTTTTTTTAAATTTTGACCCTTGCTGCACCTGCGCGCATTTCCGAAGCTTGAAAATGCTTTCCCGACCCTGATTTAGGGAGATTAAGATGTGTATTGAAGCGAAAATGATAAAATAAAATGTAGTTTTTTTTTATCAAAAAACTAATTATCCAGAGGCTTTTCTATGAAGAAATTGATTGCGCACATTCCCAAACGTGAAACTGATTTCCCATCACCAGTGGCGTACGCAGAAAAAAATTTCGCGGGATTCAAAAACATAAGGTTCCCCTTATGATTTCAAAATTCAAAAAAATTGCCTTTCAAAAATTTTGGGCAAAAACATAAGAGGGTGCCATTATTTTCGAATTCCAGGGGCCGGCTCCTTCCTGTTACGCCACTGCTCGTTCCTGATTCAGGGAAAATATTAGAATTTTGAAGGGAATTGATGTATGCATTGTTAGAATGCAAATTTCAACCTGGAATCAATGTAATCATTTTCATTATTCAGGAATGTGCACAATCGATTTCTTCATAGAAAAACCCCTGGCTAATTGGTTTTTTAGTAAAAAACTAAATTTTATTTTATCATTTTCGCTTCAATACATACCTCAATTTCCATGATCAGGAAAGCATTTTTAAGCTTTGAGAATATACGTAACCGATTTCCCGAATAAAATTACCCCTAGAGAAGTCATTTTTAGAAAAAAAAATTTCGGGTCCAAAGTTTATTTTTTTTAAATCACAAAAAGTACAATTTGTTTGGCCTACCCTGTACACAAAACCATGAGGTCAATCTCAACGATCTATGTGAAAATAAAAGTACGTGATATTGCCCCCATGTTAACCCCAATTTCACATGTGGTTTGTTTTGAGTAGTTTTCTCATAAAAGTAATTGCTATTTTGATTTAAAATACTCCGTGCACAAAAGAAAAAAAGAGTTTTCTTTGAAAGCTTAGAAAAATCATATTTTATTTTATAAAAACATGTTCTCCTTGGTTCTAGGTCCAGTATTATTAAATGAATAGTCACGGTTTCATGAAATTGAATTGAGTGAAGTCACGAAATTTGATTCCAAATTAAATTTTTATAAAAGAAAATAAAACTTGACAACTTTTTTCCAAGAGATTGAGTTCAACCAAGTAAACCTTTCATAGCAAAATAATCGTGATTCAAATCAAATTAATGCCATCCTATCTACCATACCTAACGTTAGTGTTTTATTTCACTAGCCTTTTCTTTAGCATTATTTCGACTTATAATTGGATAAAGATATTTCGGCATATTTATATAAATAGAAAAGTAGTCAAAAGTGTTAAGTTAACACCACTTTTTATTTTGTATTTAATTTCATCATTTTTTATAAATGTGACGGATATTCCTTATGGAGCTTATATGAGCATTATGTGGCGTCCAGGTAAATCATTTGACTCAACCCCAAGTTTGAAAGGATTCCTTTTTCTCAAGTTTACGAAAATCAAATCGAATCTTTTTAATTTTTGTACCCTTTGTTCGATTTCAGGGTTTAACGATTTTGAGCCTTTTTTGAAATTTGCATATTTGGAGCTGGTCAAGAAGATAAGGTGGGTCACCAACGTGGTCCAAAATCGAAAAATTTCAAAGTTCCCAAAATTTTGAAAAAAGACCTTATAGGGGTAAATTTTATGCAAAAAATCGATTTTTAACGGCTTTAGACCGTGGAAACCACTCCCTGATCGTGAAAAATCGATTTTTTCGGAGAGATCTACCATTTTGCGTTACCCGGGATGCTCCAGGGAGATAAAAATCGATTTTTCAGGGTCAGAGAGTGGTTTTCACGGTCTAAAACCGTTAAAAATCGATTTTTTGCATAAAATTTACCCTCTATAAGGTCTTTTTTTCAAAATTTTGAAACTTTGAAATTTTTCGATTTTGGACTACGTTGGTGGCCCACCTTATCTTGCCAGCTTCGCATATTTTTCAATTTTTAGGGGGTAATCGCCTATTTGTTTAGGGTATACTCCAATTTTTTTGTTTCCTACACACCTACCCCCTACCTTCTGTTTATTAAAAAAGATCGCATGTCAATCTGATTTACCATTCCTGAGATCTCGTGGTTTCGGACGGACACAGGAATAGGTTTTTTATATTTATGATATTTTTCTTTGTTACTAATTTTTAAATTACTAATTATCCGTTCCTACTTGGGACTCTTTTTGGAAAATAGCGCTAAGCTCCTTTCTTTAAATTTACAAATTATATTTCTCATAAGCTTATATTTATATAAGTTTGATAAGGATAAAAATCTTTTTTAAATTTCGAAACCCGATTCGATTTAAGAAATTTGGAATGAGAAATTTCGTTTTCGACTTGAGTGATTTATTCGTATCACTAAAAGAGGCGAGAGTGGGTTCTAAGGTAATCATGGCCCTGATAATGACAATGACCCTCTTTACTTTTATAGTCAGTGGTTACAACGCCTATTGGATTTTTTGGACATCAATATTCCATATTCCAAATTTGTACTTATTAACCACTATAGTTTTATTTTTAACTACTGATCGATGTTTGGTGTTAAATTTGCCATTGAATTTTCAACATCGCTATCGTCAATTCAATTTATATACCGCTCTTTTTGTTATAACTTTTGTATGGGTATTTAATCAAGCATTGCATCTATTATGGGATTACCCACAAGAAGCCAATACTAGTATTTTTAAGATAGAATATCAAAGAATGATAAACTTTTAGATTGTTGGAGTCTGGGATGTTTACTACGTACACTTAGTTTCATTAATATTTTCAAATATAGTCTTTCGACATTAAATATGATGACTAATATCTACTTTTTCTGGTCTCTCTATAAATACAATAATAAGAAATCGCATTCAAACTGTAGTTCTGATAATTACAAGAATAAGAAAATAGTAAGTTGTTTATGGTGCTTGTTCCGTAATATTGGGTTGATGCATAAGTCTTGATACAACGATTGTAAGACCTCTATCTTTTTAAGAGGAAAAGCTTGTGGAAAAATCGATTTTTGCATCAATTTTTTAAATTTCCATAAAATGAACATTGTAGCAAATTCAAAAAAGTTTATGTATTACAACGAAAAGCTTGTAACAAATCCAAAATTTCAAACACAATTATCTCAAAAACTACAATGATTCAGAACATGCCATAAAAACAAAAAATGCTCCATTTTTCATGATCTTTCCGAATATATCATTTTTTCATATGATTGTAACTTACTGGACTGGTTCTTTAAAGTGAGACCAAGATCAATGCATAAGCCTTTTCTCATAAAAAGTCAGAGGCCTTGCATCATTGTATCAGGAATTATGCACCAACCCAATAATTTATAGAACAATTCATTGATTAAATTTACAATAATTATTGAACTTTTGCTCAACTTTATTCCATATTTTGTGGCTTCGTTAATAACAATAGTAATTTTTTAAATTCAAATTCGCTATCAAAGCATAGTCATATACCTGAATAGGAGGTCCAGATTTGGAAGCCTCTCGATGGATTTGTGAATTTGCCCTAATAACCAAGTCAGCTTGAAGACAAAAAATCCATTTTTTCACTTGGTTTTATATTTTTGAATATTTTTTGTTTTCTATCTAGATCTCTCCCGGTTAGAACTCCACAAAAATTCAGTTTTTTTGGTACCACTCCTTCCAACTTTTTTGAAATCTTGATTTTCCCTCTTTAGTGATTCATAATCATTAATGGACCAGGGGTATAGTGGATGGGATCGGGATTTTTCTTTCGGAATCGAAAAACGGGATCGGAATTTTTAAATTTTTTTTCTCAGATTTTTTCGAAACCTCACTAGAAATGTTCTCCATATTGAAATACATCGGCCAGATAGAAATTTTGGCCGAAAAAAATTATCTAGTGTGTTTTAGACAGGTTAGAAAATTCAAAAAATCGGGTGTTTGAGCTTCAGACAAGGTATTGAATTTTTTGACATCCGTGGTTTGACTTGAAATGACTTTTAAAAACTTTTCCATGTGTTCATCTCGGATCCCGATCGAACTATTTAACACTAGTCCCACCTAGGACGAATTTCGAGATATTGTCTCTTAAATCCTAACTCTTTTTATTGATTGCAAAGTCACACACTTTGGCAGACCCCTCAATTTGTGATCTAGGGGAAGGTGGTGAAAGAGATGGGAGTAGCCGCCTAATGCGCAAAAATGGAGAGGTCCGCATAACGAAGCAACTTTAAAAGGATCGATAAAAAAAACGTGAAATACGCAGATGAATTTTTTGGCTAGGGGCTTGTATTCAAGGCCACATTTTTGTATTTTTAGTTGTTTCACGTCGATGTGACATCAGTTATTGGACCATATGGGGCATTATTACCACCATTAGATGGATATATTTCTTCTGCTATATTCAAAAAGAAGCTGATCATAAAAGAAGAAAATACTGTTATGAAAGTTTTGCCTCTACCAAAACATAATATAAATTTGAATAAATATTAAATAATTACAACTACACATGAAATATTAGGTTGTGATATAAATACAGAGTGTATAAAAAAACCGGAATTTGGGCGATTTTTTATGTTTTTTCGACCCGAAAATTTTTTTCAAAAATGACCCTATTAGGGCTAATTTTATGCGAGGAATCGATTGAGCGCATTCATGAAACTTGAAAATGCTTTCTTCACCATGAACTAAGAAAATTTATGGAGAAATCCCCTTAAACGCTTGAAAACAAGTTTTTAAAATTTTTTGCAATTTCCCTAGCTCATAGTGAAAGAAACATTTTGCGCACAATCGATTCCCCGCATAAAAATACCCCTATAAGGTCTTTTTTGAAAGAAAAATTTAAAAAATTTTCTGGTTCCAATATCCTGTCACTTGGGGCAGTGAAGTACAGTCAAATCCCTTTAAGCTGACCTCCTTCGGGAGGGGGTCAGCTTAAAGGATTTTAGGGGGGTCAGTTTAAAGGGGTTTGACTGTAGTACCAAAATTATCTATGATAAATATCCATAAGATTCGGTTGCTTTTTCTATTATAACACGAAACTTTTCTTCCAACTCTGCAAAATTTGGTCTTTCGGCGGCGTTAGCTAGCCAACAATTACATGCAATTTCATACATCTCTTCATTCATACCATCTGGACATTCTAGTCGTTTTCCTTCTTGTAAAAATACCAAAACTTCATCGTGATTCATCGTTGTATATGGCATTTTGCCGAAATCGAACATTTCATACATTAGAATACCGAAAGACCAGACATCAGATTTTTCAGAAAATATGTGATCAATTAAAGCTTCGATCGAGAGCCATTTTATTGGAAGTTTTTTAGTTAGAGAAGCTTGATAGGTGAAATTTTCATTGAATTTGCAACAGAGGCCAAAATCGGAAATTTTCACGACGTTGTTTTCGCATAAGAGAATGTTTCTGGCAGCTAGATCACGATGAATCATGCCTTTTGAGATGATATATTGCATTCCTGAAAAGTTGAACGAAACAATTTCAAACAAGATGAAAATAGTGATGCCACGAAATCGTGACTCGAAATCGAACGAAATCGGTTCTCAAAATTTTTTCTTTAATTTTTTATGAAAAATGTCAAAAACAAAAATAACACAGAAATTGCGTTCTACAACTTTTATTTTGACCACTTTTATGAAAATACATAGAAAACAATTTACAAGGTAAATTTCGTGACAAAACTTGGTACGAAATCGCGACGAAATTTGCCTCGCAACTTGTTTTCTATAGGGTCATCCAGATATTACGTAATCAAAATTTTCGGTTTTTTGACCCTCCCCCTGTAATCAACCGTAATCATTTGGCTACCCCCCCCCTCCCTCATGTTTACTTAATCAAGGGCAAAAATTTTTAAATAAAAATCTTATAAGCAGGTTTTATAACAAAAATATGATATACGACAAATGTTATTTGATTTTAAATTGAAAACATTGTTAACGGTTTTCCGAAAAAAATCGAAAAAAATTGAAAAAATTGGGAAAAATTGAAAAATTCGAAAAAATTGAAACAAAAAATTTTATACATTGTGATTACGTAATCATTGACCTGACCCCCCCCCTCTTCCCCCCATAATCAACCATAATCATTTGGCTACCCTCTCTCCTCCCTCTACTTGATTACGTAATATCTGGATGACCCCTATGTATTTTCATAAAAAATGGTCAAAATAAAAGTTGTAGAACGCAATTTCTGTGTTATTTTTGTTTTTGACATTTTTCATAAAAAGTTAAAGAAAAAATTTTGAGAACCGATTTCGATTGATTTCGAGATTTCTTTCGATTTCGAGATTCCGTTCGATTCGATTTCGTGGCATCACTAGATGAAAACGACTAACCTCGAGTGATTTGCCATAAAATTGATAAGAAATCCTTAAATGGAACATCTTCTTTGTCAACTTCTCGAAATCCTCTCACAAATTGTAACAGAGCCATTTTAGCTATGTCAAACACCAAACATGGTGTCTCCCCAGGCATAGCCCATCCTAACATACACATAATATTTTCGTGAAACCCTATTGTTTTCATCGCTTGGATCTCTTTATAAAGTAGTTCCACTTCACCCGGTCCAAAATTTCTGGCCACTTTCACGGCTACATCACAATCACAGAATTTTTGTGTCTCTATCAATTTTGTCGCCATAAATAACGGTGACGATCCAGTTATGTGCCCTTTATAAACAGTTGAACAAGAGCCTTGTCCTAAGATGTTCTCATAATTGATCAAGATCCTTTCTGGTTTTATGAACATCTGATCACTTTTTTCTTTGAATGTCATGATGTCATCTGCAGATATTTGCATCTCTTTTAAAAGGTCGAAAAGTTGTTCATAACGTTTCTGTTTTTTCTTGAATATGCAATATCCGATTATCCCGATAGCGACGAGGAAGATAACAATAAACCCGCATCCTAGTCCAATTATCCAATAATATGATTTTTTAGCCAGGTCCGGTTCCTTGGTGTTAACTTGATCACCTGTGTGTTTGAAATTTATATTTTTTGCCGACAAATACAGGGTGTATTAAAAAAACCGAAATTTGAGCGATTTTTTCATGTTTTTTCGATCCGAAAATTTTTTTAAATAACTCTATTAGGGCTAATTTTACGGGGGAAAATCGATTGCGCGCATATCCGAAGCTTGAAAACGTTTCCCTGAATCAAGGAATTGGAGTGTGTGTATTGAAGCGAAAATCGAAAAATTTTAGATTTACTGAAGGTAAATTTATGCGGAGGAATTGATTGCGCGCATTCGCGAAGCTTGAAAACGTTTCCCTGATCCTGAATCAAAGAAAAATTGAAAAAATTGGTCATCGCTTCAATACACACACTTCGATTCCCTGATTCAGGGCCAGGGAAACGTTTTCAAGCGTTGGAAATGCGTTTAATCGATTCCCCCGATAAAATTAGCCCTAATAGGGTCATTTTTGAAAAAAATTTTCACATGAAAAATCGCCCAAATTCAGTTGTGCATTACTACGAGGTCAGAATTAGGAGCGTTTACTCCAAGGGTTCCATGGTTCGGTGGTACTGGGCTCGCTCAGGCGCCCCTCAAGGCTGGTTCAAACCCCGCTTGAGGCCAAAAGATTTTGCCTAGTAGTAACGTCTCTTCGTATCTCTGCATTACAATTACAGTTTTTTATACATCCTGTACTGCTTACCTATATAATACCCTGCAAAATGAATTAAAAATCTTTCCTTTAACCAAAGTTCATTTTCGATAACAAGCTGAATCGAAACACTATGTCCAAATAAAGTCCAGGATTGATTAGAAATAGTTTGATTTAGTTGAGTGATCAAAGAGCCATCTTTTGAAATGTTGAGATATGCATACGATGATAAATTTGCATAAATAATTGTAATATTAAATTCAGCAAGCCCATTCGAGCAAACATAAAAATTACTAAGCATATTATTCATCGAACTTATACCGTCGTAATCCCATTCGTTAAATGAAGGAACTGTTATAATATCATATAATTCTGTTGGAAAAGTTTTATTATTGCTCCATGTCCGGAGATTAGATTCAAAAGTTATATCGAAGATAGAATTCGGTGGAAGAATGAATGATACAAGAGGTCCTAAAAGATTTCCAAATTTACAAGGTGTCTCAAAAAAAGTCGAATTCATGATTTTTTCATGAATTTTGGAGCCAAAAATTTTTTTCTAAAAATGACCCGTATAGGAGTAATTTGATGCGGGAAATCGATTGTCCGCACTCCTAAAGCATGAAAACGCTTCCTTGACCCTGATTCAAGGTAGCATGTTGAAGCAAAAATGAAACGTTTTCACACTTCGAGAGTGCGCACAATCGATTCCCCGCAGTAAATTATCTCAATAGGGGTCATAGGTCGGCAAGGTGGGGAGGGGTGGGGGGAATCTGGGGAACCTTCCTCCCCCCAAATTTGGACCAAAATTACGACGCTGCATGAGGTGGTCTTCTTTATGGACCACCTCATATGTTCGGCGGGGTCTATGAGGTGGTCCGCTCTCGATTTTGGGTTCATGAGTGAGTGGGTCAGGGGGAGACTCCCTCTCCCTACCGACCTATGATAGGGGTCCTTTGTAGAAAAAAATTTTCGGACCCGTGAAAAAATCACGAAAATTCCACTTTTTTGGAATACCCTGTATAAATAAAATGGGGAATTTTGAATTCTGTTTTTTTTTGTTTGTTCAATCTTTGAAAAATTCATGACTAGTACCCAAGATCGTAAACAGGCTCAGGAGAGTGAGGCTGCACGCTATAGTTGAAATTTTTTTTGGCTACCACGAAACTTTCTATTGAATCAGGCAACGAGTACATTGAAACGAAATGAAACGTGGATCCTTATATAGCTTTTTTTATGCATTCCTGCGTGGTCATATTGGTGGGAAAACCGGTGATGAAAATTTCCCGCCAATATGACCCACGCAGGGATACATAAAAAAGCTATATAAGAATTCACGTTTCTTTTTCGTTTTAATGTACACGTTGCCTGATTCAATAAAAAGTTTCGTAGTAGCCAAAAAAAAATTTTGACTATAACCGTCTCGAACAAGTGTCCGAGATGCTAGAGATTTTTAGCGTCTCGATCATCTGTTAGCGTGCAGTCTGATGCACCGAGGTGGAAAAATTTCAGTCCCCAGAACTTGAAGTGAATAAAGTTCAACATACCAAAAATATTTAAATTTTCCCAATTTGGAGATGTTTGACCATATTCTAATAGTTCAAACGATGCATTATACCCACGAACTACCTTTACAGTTTCGTCACTCCCCGTATAGTTTATGGTGTTTATAAATAAAGCGGGGAGTCGATAATTCTCAAGTTCACGAATAAAAGGGCCAAGTATCGGGACAACAATCGAGAACACGCAAGATCCTGTATCTTGTGTAGAAAAGCCGCTTACAATATTTTCATTAACATTAGGGTCGGCAAAATATAAATTATCCAAATTTAAATCACAATTCGCTGCATGATATTCTTTTACACGAAATACTAATTGAATTATTCCTCCTTTAATCTCAAAATCATACCAAGCGAAGGTGTCTATAACAAAATATAAGGACATTTTTTGGTCGATGCTTGTAAAAATGCTTGAAAATGATAAGCTTGAACAATCAATAGAATCAATGTAATTGTTTAGTTCGATTGAACTATAGGCATAAAATTGACAGTTTAGCGATGAATCGTCGTAATTTGTAACAGCAAAATGAACTTCGAGAGTGCCGTTATCCGACGTCACAATAAATTGTTGTTTGGTAGTAATAAAATCGTTATAGATATATATAGGAGTATCTTTATTTAGAGTAATATGCTAAAAATACGGTTAAAGGACTAGTCCAGTAATTTACAATCATATGAAAAATGTTATATCCGGAAAGATCATGCAAAATGGAGCATTTTTTGTTTTTATGGCATGTTCTGAATCGTTGTAGTTTTTGAGATAATTGCGTTTGAAATTTTGA
>JAQGBS010000290.1:0-23934 GCA_034698545.1 Acrobeloides obliquus | reverse complement strand
CGCGCAATCGATTCCTCGCACAAAATTACCCCTAAAAATGATTTTGTTGGGGTTAAAACTTATAACCCCTAATTTTGGCGCATTTTTTTCAATTTTTTGACCCCTAAAAAATTTTTTCAGAATTTTTCGATGCGCGCAATCGATTTTTCGCATAAAATTACCCCTAGAAACGTGTTTTTTCAAAAAAAATTTTTTTCACCGAAATAAGTGGTAAAAGTCACCCCCCCCTTTAAGACAATTTTGCGGAGCACGACCCACATCAGATCTAAAATAAAAAATTTGAAATCGAAAAATCTGAATTCTAGAAACGATTATATGGGCCCTGAACATGATAATTGTAAACAATTTTAAACTTTTTCTATTCACCCAACGAGTTATGATCATCATTTCAAAAAAGGGATTTTTTCCTTTGGAACATGGTTATACTTTGAGTGCCTAGATATTAAGCCTCTGTAGTGCAGTGGTGAAGCCGTCGGTCCTTGCACTACAATGGAGCCTTGTTCGACTCCCAGTTTCGTGATAATTTTTTTGTTCAAAGAATTTTTTTCGATTTTTTAAAAATTTAATCAAAAGTTACAGGATTTAATTTAAAGCTGTTTAGGGGGGGGGGATATCATCTTATTGTGACCTTAGGCTGCAGATCAATAAGGTGGGCATCCCCCGGCGCAGTCGGGGAGTATCACTCTATGACTACAGTGTATTTTTGTGAAGAGGTCCCTTTTTTACCCCTATGTCAAAAAATTGACTATCCCTCGGCTTCGATTAACCCAAAACACGGCATCGACCACAGAATCGGATGCGTCTCGACGCGAGGAATATTTTTCTATACAAAATTTTTGTCAGATGGATGGAAATTGACTTACAAATCCTCGAAATACTGAGCTCGAAACGTTATTTCTTGCCGCCCTGTAGTAATAAAAAAGAAATGATCATAACTCGTTAGGTGAGTAGAAAAAGTTTAAAATTTTTTTACAATTATCATATTCAGGACCCATATAATCGTTCCTAGAATTCAGATTTTTCGATTTCAAGTTTTTTTAAATTTCCATTAGTTTGGTCTGATGTGCGACCCCTCCCCCCCCCACCTCCATAAAGTTGAAGTTGCTCCTTGAACTGAGACTAATATAATATTTTAGGAATATTATAAGACATTATTTGAAGAAAACTTTAGGAAATTAGATACATTAATTTTTGAAGAAAATAATAGGATATATAATTTGTCTTCTTCGGTGCTTAAATTTCAATTAAACCGCATGAATGAAAAACTAGAACATGTAATACATATATGCTATCACGCTAATGCTGATAAGTGGATAATTGTAAAAAACTATTCTATATTTAGTTTGAATGTCAAATCCATGATAGATGAACTAACATTTATTCATAAATTTGCAGGGCAGATATTTATCCCACACTTTTATGGCTGGGGATCAATTGGAAACAATACATCTTTCTTGTCTTCTTATGGCATATGCTTTGAAGTAATGGACATGAGTTTAAGAGAATTTTACAGTCAATTTAAATATAACTTTAGTTATGAAGCTTTTGAAGACGCTTTATCAGAAGGAATCTTAGAGTATATTTCTTGTGTATTGTTAAATGCTTTGCTGGAAATACATAAACAAGAATTTGCACTTGGAAATATTAACTCGAATAATATCTTATTAAACGATCGTGGAGAAATTAAATTGTGCGGATTTTCACGCGCTAGTAAATGCAAAAAATCTAGATATAGTGATGTTTGGTGTTATGCAGCAACATTAATTGAATTTGCTTGTGGAGATCAGCCATCTTGTTTTGAAGTAAGAAAAGTTTTCTTTTTCTTTAATTTAAATTTTTTAAAAGAAAACTTGTTAAAAATATATTTAATATCTAGAAACTAATCGCGCATGGCACTCGGGTTCGGCCTAGCTTCCGAGCACTTCAATGTCGAGAAGTTCATGAGTATCAAAAAATCAGCTTACTTGGAGAACTTGATTAAAATTAGATTTTTTCCCTTGGTCCCAAGGGAAAAATTGAAAAAATTTTCGAGGAGTACACCCATAAAAGTGTTGTCGATCGTTTTCTCAAATCGCTCTCTACAATTTTATTTTTGGCATATGCAGTTTAAACTTAATCTGAAAAGTTAGTCCAGACGCACATTACACGTTTTATAAAAGATGATTTTCTTCATTGATTAAAATTTCTAGGAATTTCATAGATTTCATCCTCGATCGAACATACTCTCAGAAGAAGAAAAGAAAGAAGAAGACAATGAGCTGAAGGAGATGTCCAAAAATTGCTTTTCAATGGGATATTCCCATCAACTTCGCGAATTCTTTATGGAATGTTTGAAACAACGAGACGAACCAAATTTTGATGTCATTATGAAAATGGACTTTTGTCAACAAGCCTTGAAAATTTTCGAAGAAAACAAAGCGCATCTAGCCAAGTGTGTACAAGCAATAATAATCGCAGAAACCAGAGATACCGTCCCGGCTCGATGGTTCCACAAATTCATGGATCGAGAGAATGCCAAAATTTATGATACTTCTAATCAGAGTTCAGTGATGGCTCATTTTCCGGTTCCGAGAACCAGAACAGCAAAAATTTTGAGAATGGATCCTGAACTCGAAGAAAATTTGAAAGTGAAACCGGACCCATAAAAATAAATAGAAAACTAAATGAGAATTATTAAATCGATTTAAATTTTGAATTTATTATTTTGTTATTATAAATAGAATATCTAACATCATTTTCTTTGATTTTTGCTCTAAAATTTTAGTTTACGAATTTCTTCCCACAAAAAATCTTGTTAGCTTTTATTCTCCACCATGCAATGCCCAGGAGGAATACTAAGCAAACCATAGATGGATAGGAGTGGGATCGTAACCCTCTTCCCCGCTGGGGAGGGAGGCGGAAATTTGTAATTTAAAAATGCAATGTTTAATTTAAAAATTACACTTGTTAATCAGCAAAAGCCTATCACCCCCCTTGTCGTAATTACGGACTCCTATCCGTGTATGAGGCAAACTAAGATAATAGCGAATAACGTCCAACTCAACACACTGATATTGAATTATTTGTGTCTGTGTATATCAGGGATAATCATAGTAGATAATGTGAAGTGTTGCAAGCTCTTGCGTAATTTAGTCAAAAAAGTAAAAAAAATTTGAATTTTTAAGCGCCAAAAATTATAACTTTGTACACTTTGCTTGAGAGATCAAAATAGAGAACATCTTGGAAAAAACGCCAGACAACAACTGGGTCCCAAAATATGAATTGGTCCCAAAGGTTACTGTCGACCCAAAAAAACGTCGACAGGCAAAAAAGTCGAAATACGAATTCGTTCTCGATTTATGAATTCGTATACGAATTTTCTCAACGAATTCAGTCTGAGCGGCTTCTCAAATAAGAATTGGTCCGTTAATTTTTCCCCCGATACGACGAATTAGGGGGGGGGTACAGTACCCCCCCCCCCTTGCCCATGTATGAGTGCTATATATAAAAAATAACGATTATAAAGAATTTCTTCTTCGAAGCTTTGGCGATTTTTCATTCTGAGAGAGAAGCATTTTTCGAAGATAACTCCTCAAAAACAATTCCGACCATAAAGTTTGAGGGGTTCGGTCCTAAAATATAAAATTTTTTTATTTCCCAGATTTCGGTTGTGGAGCCTATATGACAAGGAGATTTAAAAAAGTTAACAATTCTGACATATAAGACACTGAAAAAAACTTTCTGACACAAACCTCGAAAAAGGCCATTTTGGCTTTTTTCTACCAATGGCAAAAAAAGAGTTTTTTTTGTCAAAATGACGTTTTTTGAGTTGCTTGTCACAGCGATCCATCCTAAAAATTTAGAATGGATCGATCATTAAAATTAAAAAATCGATTTTGACAGTCGATCCATCCTTTTCAAATTTTTAAGATGAATCGACCCTCAAAATCAATTTTTTAATTTCGACGATCGATCCATCCTAAATTTTTAGGATGTATCACTGTGACAAGCAACTCAAAAAACGCCATTTTGACAAAAAAACTGATTTTTTGTCATTGACAGAAAACAAGCAATAATGGCCTTTTTCGAGGTTTGTGCCAGAAATTTATTTCTCAGTGTCTTATATATAGAATAATTTGTTATGCGAAAATTTGATTTTCAAAGTGATATTTACTCTAAAACTTCGAACAAATGGTGAAAATTCAAAAAATCGATTTTCAGAATTTCGTCATTTTCTGAAAAATAAATTTTTTCTATTTCCACCAATTTTTTCGAAGTTCTAGTGTAAAAATGTCCATTTTTCACATAAAAATTACACGATATAGATAAAAATTGTCAAATTAAAAAAATTTTGATGTAAAAAATTCGAAAAAGTCTCATTTTTTAGACACTCTGTATATATTTTTGTAGTATGTCAATTTTGATTTTCCTATCGAACTTATGAAAGTCTCAAATCTTTGCTAAACGACTTTTTTATTTTCGCTGTCAAAGTTGGATTCGATCGAGTATCGCAGCACTCCCTCAGTCTACCATGCTGATCTAACGATTTTGACCTATATCTTGTAAAAATTACGCAAAAAATCGATTTTCAACTTTTTTTAGCCTAGAAAAAAGTGATGAAAATTCAACAAGATGGAAGTCGAAAGTTTTTCTTTTCATCTGTTTTTCGAAGCCATAGTCTAAAAATACCTCAGAAAAAGATTTATTACATAACAAAATTATTAATTTTTGAAAACAAATCGCAATTCTTTCTTACAAATGACTAAAATTGTCATTTGTTGGGCCACCCTGGACAATCAGAATTGATTTTATGAGAAATGATACAATTCTTACTTGAATCTTTCCATCGATAACTTGTTGATCATCTAGAAGATACCCAGTAGATTTATATTTTTTGTGATGTTCGAACAAAATTTTTGTTCTAGCTAGTCCTTCTTCATTTAACACCCCAACATTAGCTGAATAAAAATCTGGTGGATCCTCACCCATTTGATTGTTCATTATACCAATCATGATAAACAAAATAGGACAATATTATATAAAAAAATTTATTTTGGTTAAATAAATATTCTAAATAATAAAAATGGGACAACTTCGATAGAAGCTTCGCAAAAATAGGTCAACATAAGGAGACTCATTCAACATGGCGTCCTTGCTGGCCTCATGTTTTTAGTCATAAAAGTTGGAAAGCCTTTTGTAGTCATGTTTTATGATCAAGAATGAATAAGTTTATCTTCGTTTTGATAAACAAAGTTGTAAAAAAATATTTTTTGCGATCTTTTTCGGAGTCTGCAGCATCCTTTTCAAAAATTTATGGCGCTAACTTATGCTATCGCAGTTCACTCGAAAATCGAGGCATAGTCCCTAACTAGGAGAGTTAACTAGTTTGCTCCTAGACGCCGTAATAGTCCCCATAAGGGTAAAACGAAACGTTGGGTTCCAGACGGAACGGCAGGAAGGTTAGTCTAGGCTGCGACACTAGATCTGATCCAATGATGGGGTCGGACATGAAAATGTCGCTTGAATAAGTGTTTAGCGTTTGATAAGTTCTAAACATAATAAAAAAAAGTTAGGGTGAGAAAAATGTAATTAGAAAATGCCTTATGATAATTTTGCGATAACGAAAAAAAGTTGTTTTGGATCTTATCAAAACCTAAAAACTTGTTCAAATAATATTACTAGATCATTCTTCATTATTGGCTAGGGACTCGTGTCTTGACATCAGCTCTTTTCCAAATTTCTGATCTTGATCCTGAATTTACTAACTTTCGGCGCATAGAATCGACAGTTTTGCCTTTTTGGCATTATGTCGATGGCGTTTTAGAACCTTCGAGGTTCGGTCAATATCTCTACCTTATAAAACTTTGAAGTTGGCTTGCGGAAACAGGTAGTTCATAAATAGCCTAAGAAAAATTCCTAAAAGAGATTTCATCACTATTAAGGCACATATTCTGGTAGAGTAAGTTTCGCTCTAGCTAATAAAAAAAGAATTGGAAAGTTCGGGGGCTTGATCATTAAAAAGGGTAAATTGGAAAAGAAATTTGCTATCTCAAAAACTATAGGTCGGTTCAAAAAACGGATGAATGCATCTTGTTGGCCGTCATCGGTTCTCTACTGACGAAAAAAAGATCATCGAAAACGGCCTTGCCTACGAAGAAATCGAACTTTTTCTAAATCCGCAATTACTTATGTCCCCTACTAATAGCTATATGCGTTAATTTTGTTTAAATATATAGCGATTTTCAGTAATTAAATCGATATTTAATGAATCTCTTATCATTTAAAAAATTTTTATGGCGTAGAGGTTATAAAATTTTTATGGAGTCATAGAGGTTATAAAATTAAACAAATAACTAATCAAATCGGCAATTAGTTCTTCTGATAATAAATTCCTTTCAACAAATTTTCCATGTTATTAACTCATCTTTTGTTTTTTATTTTTCTCTCTTACCTTATAAACTTTATTCATTCTATTTGCCCAGGCGGTGCAATCCAAGGATTTAACTCGAACGTCTGCTATAAGCTTTTTGGCACTCCAACCGATTTTCAATCTGCACAAGTAAAATGTCAATTTCCAAACAATGGAAATTTAACTTCTATAATGAGTGCTTTTGCCAATGGTTTTATTGTTGGTAAGAGTCCAAAACTTTTTGATAAAAATAATTTTTGCAAAAAATTCCAAAATCACGTTTTAGATACCCTACAAGAAATTTTGCTTGATAGTTCCACTCAAATTTCAATCGGTGGGTATAAAAATGGAAGTAGCTGGTATTGGCTAGATGGAAATCCGTTCTCGTATACTAACTGGGCAAAAGGTCTATTTTAAACGTTTTATTTATAGCTGAGTTTCTAGGCCAGCCTAGCACTGGTAATTGCTTATCCATAAATCCATCACAAACAACTTCGAATTGGTATTCAAGTAATTGCTCAACTTCTATGCCTTTTCTTTGCGAAGTTCCGGTCATATCTGATTCAACCCCAACAGTACCACCGATAAATATCCAGCCGCAATGCCGTCAAGGATATCAATATTTTCGAAAATGGAATTCTTGTTATAAGGCAATATTAACATTGTTCTTTTTTTAAATCTAGAATTTTTAGTTTGGTAGCCCACCTCTTAATTATAACGCCGCAGAACAAAATTGCATAACTGAAGGAGGGCATTTAGCATC
Source organism: Acrobeloides obliquus (assembly GCA_034698545.1). NCBI lineage: Eukaryota > Metazoa > Nematoda > Chromadorea > Rhabditida > Cephalobidae > Acrobeloides > Acrobeloides obliquus. The sequence continues at coordinate 16,783 of JAQGBS010000290.1, read as the reverse complement.
TATTCACTCTCAAGAAGAGGAAGAATTTATTGATGGTGAAGCAAAAATTCTCGAAAATAATGCTTAAACTTTTAATTTAGATCTAGTGCATCGCACTGCTCAAGGCCTTTATTACGTCATCTGGATTGGATTCAATAATTCTGGTAATAAAATTTTATCGTTTATTCAATCATCTTTAGACGTAAATGATGTAAATGTTGATAATTGGCAATGGACAGACGGAACCGAAACAACATATAATAATTGGTATCCATCAGAACCTACGACAATTTTTAGTTGTGCTGATATGATTACTACTGGTAATCCATATATCAATAGAAGCTATTGGTCAAATTGTTGTCAGAATTGTTCTTCAGCTCAGTACTATGTTTGCAAGCAAAATCCTATATGTGTATCAAACTAATCATGAATTTTTTGTGCCTATCTTTTCAGCACGATTTAGAAAATTTGAATAATTTTTTTTGGTAAAAAAAAGTTTTATATACCATAATGTATAAATATATTGGGTGTACAAATAATATCGTTCGCATAATTTTTAAAGGAAAAAATAAATGAAGCGAATTTTTTTATTTATGCTAACATATAGCCGAGTAAACAAGCTTTCATATACAAGTGATAAGATCAATTAATAACCATGGCGTTTTCAAAATTTCTTCTTTCCAGTCGACTCACGAAACAATGGTTGCAGGATAATGGCTGGGAGGTCCTTCCACAAACTCCTTATAGTCCAAACCTCAATCCAGTTGACTTTCACCTCTTTAGGTATTTTTAAGACTTTATTGAATAAGCAAAACAAAAATTAGGGGAATGGTTACGAAATTTAGCAACAGATGTTTTAGATAGAAATGAAGTTCATGAGGCAATTGTGCAATATCTAACATCTAAGCCAGCCCAATTTTATCGAAATGGTATCCAAAATTTAATTGATTGAGGTTGAAAATGATGGCTCATATATTGATGATTAAAAATGTGCTGAAAATTTTTTTAAGAAAAATAAATTTTTGATAAAATATCTATGCGAATGATATTATTTGTATATATAAAAACCCAAAAGATCAGCGAATCATTGTAAATTATTTTATACTAAATTTTGAAATTTTGTTCGAGTTCGATAAACATCAGCCTATTTCTTGCATTATTTTCCCAACACCACGCAGAATTTCATAAATTATATTTTCTAGCTTGTCGACTCATGCGAAGTTTAACCAAAACTAAACACTTGTACATAAAAATATCGAATTATCAAGCATCTGAAAAAATATCTTTAATCACCTCTAATATCGACATCACACATGAACAATTGGAATACTGTCCCCCCATCTCATCACGCCGCAGTCGGCCAAAAATCAATCGATCACCAAGCCCCTGGGCAGAAAAAAATGATGAAATTTATGAAATTCTGTGTGGTGTTGGGAAAATAATGCAAGAAATAGGCGAACTCGAAATTGTCGAACTCGAACGGGGGTCCCCAGTTTTTTGAGTGCAAGAGAGGGGTGCCGATTTGGAAGAATTGAAGTGAGTATTTTAAATTATAAAATTTGCAGAGTGACAAAAAGATTTTACCACTTATTAAAACGAAAACCCTGATTCATGTTTTCGTTTCAATAACCCAAAACAATGTTCAAATTGGATAATTTTTGTGTCATTTGGTTCGTCTCATTTAGTTATAAAAAATTGTTACAATGTTCATTTTATAAAAATTTAAAAAATCGATTTTCCGCAAAAAATTCAAAAAAGTTTGTGTATTACAACGACAAGCTTGTACACAAATTCAAATTTTAAACGCAATTATCTCGAAAACTACAACGATTCAGAACATGCCATAAAAACAAAAAATGCTCCATTCTTTATGATCTTTCCGAATATATCATTTTTTCATATGATTCACTTACTGGACTGGTTCTTTAGTATGATTAACGTCGATGTTAACAACATGTTAACATCGGTCAAAATTTTCAAAACTTGTTGGAAACATCATAAACGATCATAATTAAGCGATTTAATTCGAAAACAACCCAAAATAATCAAATTTAAACAAAATTAACATTGATGTTAACATTTCGATGTTAATGTTAACACGATGTTAACATCGACTTTTGCGACCTCAAGTTGCGAAGCGCGACCACCCACCCCCTTCTCGCTATAAAGTTAAAGTTACTCACTGGGTTGAGATAATATAATATTTTAGGAATGGAATAAGACCTTATTTGAAGAAAACTTAAGGCAATTGGATACATTAATTTTTGAAGAAAATTGTAGAAGATATAATTTGTCTTATTCGGAGCTTCAATTCCGATTACTCTTTTATCCGAATGAAGAAAGAGAACGTAAAATGCATATATGCTATCACGCTAATGCTGACAAGTGTTGTGAGCTCAAAGATCAAGTGAATTTTCTCTCTCTCACAATGTTTTTAGATTTTTCTCTTTTTCATAAACATACAACAGCGACTAGCTCGATCACATTCTTTTGCTCAATCACATGCACACGTCACCAGCTTTCCTATCATTTTATAATATAATTTTATGCTTTATGTATTTTTAATTTTAGTTTCAAATTTTTTTCTTATATTAAACTTTTGTACTCAATTTGGTAATTACATCACAATCCTTAAGACAACACAGTCTTAACATTTGAAACTCAAACTACTTGTTTTGGTAATTTCAAGTAGTTTTTTTGGTTGGCACACGACGCCAGCTGAAAGATAAAAAGCCCTGTTTCTGAAGAACAGGCGAAGAAAAAGAGCCCTGTATTTTCTACAGGCCCTCCTAAAGATTGGATCTTGGAGGCAAAAGAAGCAAGCAGGTTGGTTTCGCCTATTTTCACACAAAATAGGTTGGGGCGGCTTTCACGCCGCAGACGTTCGATTCAAGAATCCTCATCTTCGACCTAGGGAAGATCGAGGGAAGAGAAGGCACAAAGCCTTCGTTTTGTGGTGATTTCGGGTTTCTACGGTCACCGGTGAGACTGCATCAAGCGGTTGATCCTGAAGAGGGCAGCCCAAGCTCAAAATCATCCCAGATCGAAGCGAAGCTACCCCTCGAAGAAGATAGGTCTATCTCCACGTCCATTTTCAAAAAACAACGTCTACACCCTCACCCTCTTCAACAACCTTATACATCGATATGTCGGGTCCCATCAGAAAGAAGATAGGCCCCTTAACTAGCCATTTATCGAAACGAATCACAGGCCTTCAGGCCTACACGGTGCCAGCAGATGGCGGCACACAAGATCTCTTAGAGGAGTTAATTGATGACCTAAACTCCGATTTGAGCCGAATCGACGATTGGACTTCAAGTTTGTGCACATTCGACCAACAGTGGCAGATGTTATTGAACGACGACCCAGACGGCATCGAAGCCACTGCATTCGAAACATTCACAAAAGTCAACAATTATCCAGAGCTCATAATCAAGGGCCAAGAAAAGGTCACGGAGTTGCAAAATAAGAGGTCTAAACTCGTCAGGGTGTTGAATAAAATGAAGAAAGAAGCTGGAGACGAACCCATTGACATAGAATTTTTTACGCCAGAGCGATCAATCGAGCGTCGTCCTATGCGTCCAGAATCCTCTTCTTCTATCGTAGCATCATCGCAGCTTCCGACATTGGGGCTACGGAATTTTTCGGGAGATTTCAAAGAGTGGAAGAGCTGGAGCAACTGGTTTACTGTGACGTTTCGCCGTCAACGAATAGACAAGCTAAGAATGTTTATGTATCTACATAGCTGTATTACAGATGGATCATTGGCAGCCTCCATCATCGCGCCATTTGACATCACTGAAGCCAATTTTGATGCCGCCTGGAAGGCGTTGGAAAGCCAATGCGGTAACGAAAAACGAATCATGCTAGCGCATTGGGACACCGTGATTAACCTACCAGCAATCAAATCGGATTTGGCTCCTATATCTGTCATCCGAAAAAACTTTAACGACATGTCTCTGGCCCTATTTCAACTCAAGCAAAGCGGCGAAGATATAGAAGGACGGTCGATATATGGCAACTTGCAACGCAAGTGGCCCATCAAAATAACTGAACGTCTTCTTGATCGTGAAGAATGTTCACCTAGTTGGAGCACCACTGCTATGATGCAGGCACTAGATGATATAATCCGGCGTCAGGAAGAGCTCCAGATGTTATGCGGCCCTAAGGAACTTTCGAAATTATCAAAAGAAAAGCAAAATAAGCCCAACGAGTCCACTTCTTCAGCAACATCAGCTCTAGCAACTTCGATTGAGCCATCCAAAAAATCGAAAAATGGTAAAAATAATGGGTCAAAAAACGCTAAAAATGACCAGAAACACGGTGAAAAGTCGCTGGGCCAGCAGCCCTACTGTGTGCTGCATGAGTTGGAGGGCCACTGGACCAGCGACTGTAAAGTTCATGGCGGTTCTGAAGAATCAATAAAGAACCAGCTAGTGGCCCAAGGCCGATGTCAGAATTGCACCTCCAAGAACCACTCCACCTGCAGCAAGGAGATTTACTGCAAGGCATGTAGGAAGAAGGGTCATCACCGAATTTTTCACAATGTGGTCACAAAATCGAAAGGCACAAAGGCCAACACCGTTCAAGAAGCCCAACATGGCACTTTTTCCGTCATGAACTCAGAAATTTATGGAAACAAACGAAAATTGCTCTACGTGGTTGAAGGCATGGTGTCCAATCCAAGGCATCCGGAAAAGTTGCAAAAAGTGACCATATTCCTCGATTCGGGAGCAGAGCAGAGCTTTTGTTCACAGGATCTAGTTAAGAATCTCCAGCTTGACGGTCCGAAAGAAAATTTACGAGTTTCGACATTTGGATCTGACAAGCTCATGTCAGTTCCTAGCCAACTGGTCAAACTAGGAGCCAAGATTTTTGACGGAAGCTACGTCATTTTTGACCTAAAATCGATCCCGTACATGATCAAGCCCATCCGTACCGTACTAGCCAATGAAGTTGACACACACGACAAATTTTTGACTCCAAAATTGCGTCAACCGGATGTACTCATAGGAATCGATTATTACAACGACGTCGTTTTGTCGATCAAGCCCACTCGAATGAAATCCAACTTCTGGCTCCAATCGACCATTTTTGGACCCACCGTCGGTGGAAAGGGCTACGTTTCCAACATCGGAAATGAAGAATCGACCGAGGCCGAAAATATGGTCGGAATCTATTGTCTCGCCACGCCTCACCTCGAAAAAGGCCTAGAACCAAGCCTGGAGGAGTTAGTAAGGACGCAGTACGAAATAGATAAACTAGGAATCACGGAACCGACCGAAAAAACCAACGACGATGCTCAAGCAGTGGAGATACTTCAGAAAAACATCCGAATCGACGAATCTGGACGTATTGAAGTACCCCTACTTTGGCGCAGGGACACCACCAAAGTTCCGATGAATAGAGGCCTGGCTTACGGCCGATTTTTAACTGAAGTTAAGAAGCTCAAGGCAGCTGGAAACCTCGAAAAATACGATCGAATAATCAAGGAGTACCTTGAGTTGGGTATAGTTGAGAAGGTCCCCGACCCTAGCCAAGCCGAAGGCTTCGTCAGCTATCTGCCTCATCATGGGATCAGTAAGGCGTCATCAAGTACAACGAAGCTCCGAATAGTCAACGATGCATCAGCCACTATCGGAAAAACGAAAAGTTTGAACGATCACATGTATCGTGGTCCCCCTTTGATTCCCGATGCAGCCGGCTTCTTGATGCGTTTCAGGAAGCATATTTTGGCATTGATCTTTGATTTGGAGAAGGCCTTCCTTAACTTATCCGTCAGAAAAATCGATAGAGATGTGCTTCGTTTTTTCTGGCTGCTCGATATAAACCAGCCTCTAACAGCCGACAACATCATGGTTCTCCGCTACATAACATTGGTTTTCGGTTTCGTCTGCTCACCAGCGATTTTAGCCTTCGCTCTCGGATTTCTCCTTCAAATTTTGATAAAAAATGAGCCAAAACATATACAAAAGGTAGCTAAAGAAATTCATGAAAATTTGTACGTCGACAACGGCAACCTCGGCGGCACCGAACCAGAAGGGCTAATCGATAAATATCGATCAACCAAGAAAATTTTCGCAAAGGTACACATCAACGCACGTGAATTTTTGTCGAATTCAGCAGAGGTCAACCAAGCCATTCCAGAAGCTGATAGAATTTCAAGCACAACCACCAAAGTACTCGGAATCAACTGGAACACATTGTTGGATGTCTTCGAGCTTAAGTTGGTGCCTCCACCAGAAAACATGTTATTAACCAAGCGGAAGGTGCTCAAGGCTATAGCCCGGTGTTACGACCCCCTTGGCTTTCTTGCCCCAATCTTGCTACCGGCGAAAATTTTTCATCAATCGATGTGGCAACGTGAATTAGATTGGGATGATCTAGCACCCGAAATGGACATCGGGCAATGGAAAAATATAACCACCGGATGGGAAAATTTCCAGAAGCAGATCCCCAGACGAATTACAGGCGAAATTGGAGCAATCTATGAATTATGTGCTTTTTGTGATGGCTCTTCTCAAGCCTATGCCTGCGCCATTTACTTACGAGTGACAGAATCAACTGGTAAAGTTCACACACATCTCATTTTTGGAAAAAGTCATTTACGACCCTTGCGAGGACTCAGTATCCCACAAATGGAGATGATGGGGGTCACCATAGGGTATAGAGCCCTCAATTTTGTGGAGCAGCAACTACGACTAGCCATCACACGTCGAATCATCTGGACAGATAGTACTGCCGTTCTTGGATGGATAAGATCCAAGAAAAAGCAAGAAGTCTATCTGGAACACAGACTCCAGAAGATTCGACGTCCGGGCTTCGAGTATAGACATGTCAGCTCCGAAGACAACAGTGCGGACTGTGCCACTCGAGGTCTAAGAATAGAAGATTTCCTAGATTTTGACCTTTGGTGGCATGGGCCGCATTGGTTGGTCGAAGGAGAAGCATGTTGGCCAATGGGTGCCGTAGAAAATATAATCATCGTCAACCCCAACAACCAACCCGAAGAAACCGAAGAAATTTCAGAAGAGCAAGCCATAAATGCCATCAACGTCGACGCAGAGCCAACTTTCATCTCTGACAATGACTACAAGCGTTTTCACAGCCTCCGGAAACTTCAGAAAACAATCGTTTTCGTCAGGCGTTGGAGAAAAATTGTTGAATGGCGAAAATTCGAAAAAAATCGACCGACCCCTCCCCCCAACGCCGAAGATTTCAAGACGGCCATGAAAATTCTGGTAAAACGAGCCCAGATAGAGATGCCGCCGGAGAAGGACCAAATTCAGCGTTTAGATCTGAAGCTAGATGTCGAGGGGATCTATAGATGTGAAGGCCGGCTGATGAAGGCTCCATTGAAAAAAGGAGCTCGAAAACCGATTTTTCTATCACGAAAATCACCGTTGGTAAAGTTAGTAGTGCTAGATGCCCATGAAAAACATTGCCATGCGAAAACCGGGGTAACTTTGGCCGCTGTTCGAGATACTTTTTGGATTCCTCAAGGCACCAAAACTGTGATGAATATCCTCCAAAAATCATGCTTCACGTGTCGTCGATTTGATGCAATACCGTTTCGTTTACCGAAAATGCCAGCGTTGCCAGTCGAAAGAACACATCGCTCGAAGCCTTTTGAATTTACAGGCATTGATTTCTTTGGAGACATCAAAATTCGTGAAGGCAAAGCCTGGGGTATACTATTCACGTGCCTAGTGACCCGATTGACGGCTATTGAGCTTGTGAAAGACATGTCAACGATCACATTGATTCAAGGCCTCAAGAGATTTATGGCCAGACACGGAAAACCACGTCGAATCTATTCCGATCACGGCTCCAACCTCGAGCATGCCCGATTCTTCTTAGCTGAAATCAACATCGAGTGGCAACCAGCCATAACAAAGGCTCCATGGAGTGGCGGTTTCTACGAAGCGCTCATCAAGATTTCAAAGGGATGTTTACGACGATGCATTGGCAAAAAACTACTAGACTTCGAGGAGCTTCGAACCCTAGTTGCCCAAACGGAAATGGTGCTTAACACCAGACCACTAACTTTCAGCTCCGATCGACTGGAAGACTATAATGTAATTCGTCCCATTGACTTTGTCAGCCCAGGCATCGAGATGAACGTCGACCCCTTGGAAGAATCTACATTCTTCAACGACCCTAAGTACAAGCCCCCGGTTCTTGACAGCCGAGAAAAAATTTTAGAAGCTGTTGGTCGAACAGAATTCTATCTCAACCGTCTCTGGAACTACTTCTACAACTCATACATTAAAGCCTTACGCGAGAGACACCGCATGGAGCATCAACAAAAGAAGAGGGCTATTCCACGAGCACCAAAAATTGGTGAAATTGTAATTCTGGAGGAACAGATGAAGCCAAGAGGTGTCTGGAGACTTGCAAAAATAGTCCGACTACGTCAATCAAGCGATGGAGAAGTTCGAGCGGTGATCGTCAAGTTAGCCAATGCAAAAGAACTTGAACGACCCGTGAACATGGTGTATCCACTAGAAATTCGATCGGAAACGGAACAGGATGAGGTCAATGACATTGGTCCACCGTCATCACCTCCACCGGTTCCGCTTTCGACCGAAACAGCTGGACAACCGGTTCCACCTGGACAACCTGGACCACCGGTTCTACATGGAACAGCTGGACAACCTGGACCACCGGCTCCTCCTGGACAACCTGTACATCCTGGACCACCAGGTCAGCCTGGACCACCTGGACAACCTGTATATCCTGGACCACCAGGTCAGCCTGGACAACCTGTCTATCCTGGACCACCAGGTCAGCCTGGACCACCTGGACCTTCTGGACACCATGGACATCAACATCAACCATGGCTTGAAGGACTAACCGAACATGATACGACATCTAGCCAGAAGTACAAGGCCAAACTCAGACCCAGGCAAGAAAGAAAACCAACAAGCATGTTTTTCTTCTTATGCTTAATGGCATTTATCGGCTACACTTTGGCTCAGACCAATCCAGTGAGAGTCAGCTGTGAAAAAACTGGAGTCAGCCTCGAAATAGCTACGGGAGTTAGAGGCCTCGAAGTATGTATTCATCCATATTGCTTCCACCGCAACAACCCAGATACTAAAGAATTTTTCAAACTTCCATCCGAGATACTCATGTATGATCAACACTTGATTGTTCGATACTGGATACGACAGAAGGAATTTTCATTTGAAAGTCAATGCTCGAAACAAGAATTCTGCGAAACTTTAGATTGTTTATGGTGTTGGAAGCTAATTCTTTACTGGGTTCAATGTTTACCTTGGTGGATTGAAATCATCGCCGGGGTAATCTTGTTAATCATTTTGGCACCCCTCTGCTGGTGTTTCGACACAAGCTGCCGATGCCTGTCATGCCTCTTCAGATGCTTTCGAAAAATTATCATACTTCCTTGGGGATGCATCCAACGATGGAGAAAAAGCAAGCCAACAGGTCAAAATCGACGACAACCACACGATGAAGAGCCACAACTGCACATTGTCTCTCCAGAAGCTCGAAAACGACGAAATATGAATAATTCATTTCCGATCTGGAGCCCTAGAAATCAAGTAGTGGTGATGATGGTGTTGTTGATTGTGGGAGTTGACACTAGGCACCCACGGGACTGTGCCGAAATCGAAGCATTTGCCGTGGCAGAAAACTATTGCAAACGCACCGGAAGCCGAACCAGATGCGAAGTCAACGAAGCCACAATTATGAATGTGCCACCCAACCGCCAGACGGGATGTCTTCTACTCAAAGATCCGGCTGGTCATCCATTAGGTTCACTTCGCCTCCGTTTTCCCAACATCCGATACGAGTGTCGACCAATAGTGCATCACTACACAAGAAAGATCCAGCTTCATGAAAAATCAGCTCATCTCTGCCCCCTTCAGGGGAGTTGTAGAGGAAACTGGTGCGCTCAACTAAAACCGGAGAAGTTGATCCCTGAAATGGACGGCACCCCCAACAATCGGCCAGGATTCTCATATTGTGCGCAAGGGGGTGCCTGGGTGGGGGCTGGATGCCCCCTCCCATCCCAGTCTTGCATCCCGTATCGAATTTACGCAATGGAAGCAGATACCGGCCAGCCAAAAATCTATACTATTTTTGGCTGCCATTGGCAAGAAAACGTATGGGTAGATGCCGAGTTGTTACTGAATTCGCACCTAGAAGGCTTTGGAGCCAATGAAACCGATTTGTTTGACGAAACATCGACTACTCCGACTACAGCTGCAACAAAGTCGACTACTACAACTACGAAAGCTTCGACCACTACCAAGGCATCAGATACAGAAACTTCCTGGAAGCACTGGTTCAAGCTCCACCCTGGAATACCGACGGTATACAGGGGGTTATCGCTCACCCTTTTCACACAGATCCTACCCCCGACTCAAATCTTGCAGTCCTACTTCGTTATGAACTCTACGCATGTCGCCAAGCTCACTGAAAAAACGTTTAAAGAATCGAGATTGTTCCATTGTTCCACCGTCGAGAATGCCCTTCAGATGAGATGTAGAATTCCTAGGCAGGCCTCTCGTTGTAGAACAGCAGAGAATCAGATTCACTGTGACCACGATAGATTCACCGTTGACGAAGTCCTAGAAAACTTTCATCTTCCTCAAGTGGAACCTGGGATTGTTTTAACAACGGATCTTCAAAACAAAGTTCATGTGGAATTCACATCAGATGCATCCATATCTCTTTTGGTGAGATTCCAGGGCATTCATCTAGAGACCGTGGTCGACGTGGTCAACGCCGATTTTACGGTTGAAAAATTGAGTGGATGCGCAAGGTGCAGAGCCGGAGCTGAGCTGACCTACCGCTGCAAGGCTGATCAAGACAACGTTGAAACTCATCTAACGTGTGATTCTGTGGTGGTCCCTGTGACTTGCTTCATCGACAACCACCTGCAAGTGGTCAACTTGGCCATAGATAAGACATTCATTAACGAGAGCTGCACTTTTTCTTATCCCGGCGGATCAAAAATCGTACAAATTTATGGAGAACTTTACATCACCGAAACTCATCATATCAACCCATACGAAGAAGGAGAACATGGGTCAGTTAGACGTTTTGGACAAGATTTTGGTGTGTTTTACCGATGGATTTGGGCAACATGGTACATGCCATTACTAGTTGGTGGAATTATGTTGATCTTCGTGCTAGTTTTACTGCTTATACTCTGCCCTGGATGCCTATGCTTTTGCCTTCGATGCCTACCCCATCCTCACCAAGATTAGCTCATCGTCATGCCGTGGCAGTGTTGTGAGCTCAAAGATCAAGTGAATTTTCTCTCTCTCACAATGTTTTTAGATTTTTCTCTTTTTCATAAACATACAACAGCGACTAGCTCGATCACATTCTTTTGCTCAATCACATGCACACGTCACCAGCTTTCCTATCATTTTATAATATAATTTTATGCTTTATGTATTTTTAATTTTAGTTTCAAATTTTTTTCTTATATTAAACTTTTGTACTCAATTTGGTAATTACATCACAATCCTTAAGACAACACAGTCTTAACACAAGTGGATAATTCTAAAAAACCATTTAAAAAAATTTATCAATATCTGTTCTATGATTGATGAACTAACATTCCTTCATAAATTTGCTGGGCAGCCATTTATCCCACAATTTTATGGTTGGGGATCAATTGAACACAATATGGTTTCTTCTTATAGCATATGCTTCGAAGTAATGGACATGAATTTAAGAGAATTTTACAGTCATTTTATAAATAACTTTGGCTATGAAGCTTTTAAAGATGCTTTATCAGAAGGAATCTTAGGGTATATTTCTTGTGTGGTGTTAACTGCTTTGCTGGAAATACGTATAAAGGGATTTGAACATCACAATATTAACCCTAATAATATCTTATTAAACGATCGTGGAGAAGTTAAATTGTGCGGATTTACAAACGCTTGTAAATACGAAAACATCGATATAATACCTAGTAAATACCAAGACATCGATATATATACTAGGTAGTAATTATCTATCTATTATAATTAGAGGACGAAATTTTTTTTCGGGATAAGAATAATATTCCACATCGTGATGCTTGGTGTTATGCAGCAACATTAATTGAGTTTGCTTGTGGAGATCAGCCATCTTGTTTTAAAGTAAGAAAATTTTTTCTTTAATTTAAATTTTAAAAAAGAAAATTTTTCTTACTATTAAAATATATATTTAAGAGGCGATGTCTCGAAAGTTCGAACTTTTTGGGGTTGCCGCGGCACTTAACTATCAAGAATTATGTTCAAAATACTAAAATGGAAAAAATACCCTATAAGGTCCCAATAAGGCCCAACATTCATAGGGGCCAAAATGGACCTTTTTTAAGTTTACACACCATTTCAAATGCACGAATGTATTTATTTTGGTCCCCAATTTCATATTCCATCAGTTTGCCTAGTGCCGCAGGATGTTTGAACTTTTGAGATATCGTCTCTTAATACCTGGAAATTGATCGCCAAAGGCACTCGGGTTCGGCCTAGCTTCCGAGCTCTTTCATGTAGAGGAGTCCCCGAGTACAGCTTATTTGGAGAACTTTATTAAAATTAGATTTTCTCCCTTGATCCCAAAGAGAAAAATTGAAAAAAATTTCGAAAGGTACACCCATAAAAGTATTGTCGATTGTTTTCTCTAATCATCCTCTACAACTTTATTTTGGTGCGCACAGTTTAAATTTAATCTAAAAAGTTAGTTCGGACGCACATTACATGTTTTATAAAAAAATGATTTTCTTCATTGATAAAAATTTCTAGAAATTTCATAAATTTCATCCTCGATTGCGCATATTCCCAGGAGAAGAAACTGAGCTGAAAGAGATGTCGAAAAATTGCTTTTCAATGGGATATTCCCATCAACCTCACGAATTCTTGATGGAATGTTTGAAACAAGGAGTAGAACCAAATTTTGATGCTCTTATGAAAATGGACTTTTATCAACAAGCCTTGAAAAATATCGAAGAAAACAAGGTGCATTTAGCCAAGTGGGTACAAGCTATAATCATCGCAGAAACCAGAGATATCGTCCCGGCTCGATGGTTCCACAAATTCATGGATCCAGAGAATGCAAAAATTTATAATACGCTTAGTGATTATCAATGGGATCCGCACGCTAAGCGTGCACGTCTTGCTCTCATGCGGGGGGCCCCGCATGCAAAGCGTGCACGTCTTTGTTAGCTGGCAATTTAAAAAAAATATTTTTTGCTCCACTCTATCTAAAATTGCCACCTCAACGCCATAACAACTAAAAATTTCGTTATCGTTATTCATTATGTGAAATTCCCCTAAAAACCGATCATTATAGATAATAAACATTTGATACTTTTAACCAAAACAATCAAAAACAAATAATTTATTAATTGTATAAGAACCGGGGAACCGAGCGCTTCGCGCCCGGAAGGGAGAAGAAGTTTGAACTCGGTTATGCTGCAAACTCGTAGGCGGTCGTTTGCATACTTAGGGCGCGACCCAGGTTGACCAAGCTACAGCATTTCCGGCCAATTTATCTAATATACCTCTAGGGTACTCCCGAATCGTCCATCTTTTGTTCCGGTGTTGGCGATTCATCAGGCTAGGACTCATTAAGTCTCACAACAGTTAAGTTGTTATCCAATGCTTCATAGCAGGCACGACCCTACACGCCTGCCCAGTAATGGTAAACACCAATTAGGCCGTTAGATGCACGGAAGACTAAGTTCCCCATTTTTTGACGACCCAGATGCAAGTTTTTGTTGTAATAAATAAATTTCAAAAATCGCCAACTTCAAATGCAATTATCACAAAAACTAAAACGATTCAGAATTTAACGTAAAAACTAGGGTTGTCTTAACGATATTATATCGATACTAACCCTAGTCATTTCATTAAGTTTTTGTTCTTTGATAAGTTCGACATAAAGTCAGATAAAATGAAATTTTTTGATTAAAAATTTTAATTTCTTCAAATTTTTGACCCCTCTGGGGACCTGGATATTTGCAAAAAACTAAAATTTCCAATCACTTTTTCTATTACATGACCCCATACACTCAATATAAAAGTTGTAGCCCACGTTCTCAGCTTTCCGTTGACACGGCTGTCGAAAGTTGCAAAAAAATGGGGGCAGTGGAAAAAACTTGATAAAACTGTTTATCACGTTGCACACATTTTAATAGAAAATTTCGAAAATTGCAACAGGACACATTTTTTGACTTTTTGAAAATTTGACCTGAAAAAAGTTTTTGAAAAAATTGATGAATTTTGGTCAAAAAATGGTCATCTTTGATGAGAATCACATTTTGAATAAGAATATGTCCGCGTTTATTGTCACAATATTTTTTGTTATTTAGATATAAAAAAATAGAATTTTTTCCAATTTTCGTGTCAATAAATAGCCTTTCCCTGATTCAGGGAAAGATTTTCAGGCTTCGGGAATGCGAAATTTGGATTCTCCGCATAAAATAACCCCTATCATTTCCAGAAAAAAAGAAGAAAAAAATTTTTCGAAAAATTTCACGTTCAGTGCGATTGCTAATCTAACTAGCTCCACATGGTCGGATTCGGCCTAGTGTCGCAGCCTAGACTGGCCATACTCCATTCTATGGGAACGTTTCGTTTTATCATGAAAAAACCGAGTTTCGATGCTTCCAGAAACCTGGAAAACCTGGTTTCCGAGGTTTCTGGAAACAAGCTTTCCGGAAACCAAATATGAATCGTCGCCACCGAAAACCTAGTTCTCGAGGTTGCTGTCAACTAAACAACCTAACTATGGCGGCCCTCAAGAGGTTTTTCATAGTTAAGTTTTTTAGTTGTCGGCAACTTCAGAAACCAGGTTTCCAGCAGAGACGATTCATAATTGTTTTCTGAGGCATACGTGTACTGGGGGCAATTTATTGCCCACCAGTATTGGCTCAGACCCCCTCCCCCACAGGGTGGTCCGAGCCGAAAAAACGTAAGGGTCTCCCTTATAATTTTCGGATTTTTTGAAAAAACGATGATTTTTTACTAAAAATTATCCATTTTTTCGATTGTGGTAGACCCCCGCTCGCAAAATTGGCCCAAAATGGTCAAACCCCCGCAAATTCTTGGAAAAATTCCCCCCCCCCAATACATGTATGTTCCGAGGTTTCTATCTGTCTCTTGTGTATAAATTTCTTTGATTCTTTCCCTAAGTTAGTGCTATATAACGTTGTGTTTTGAAATGCATTTATTCGATAAAAAAAAGTCAGTAAAAGGATATGACAATTAAGAAATTAACACTTTCCAAAAACTCCACATTTTGTAGCATCCCAGAGGGCACTTCCGGCCGCACCACCTAGGATGGTCGCGCCACCTCTTATGATGGGAATAAGTACTGGATGTCTTTTCATACGATGAGTTTGAACGATTTCGACTGGCTCAATGAAGTTTTTCGTTTCATTTTCAATATGTTTGAACATATCTCGGCGAAGGGTTGGCTTTTTGAGGAGCACCCCTTTTCCAACGACATAAGCTTCGGCTTCGTCAATCGAAATTTTGCCATCGTTATTCTTGTCAAGTTCTTGAAGAGTTGAGTTGTCGAAGATCATATCGGCAGTTTCTACATGTCGAAGATCTTGGAAATGGTTAAGTGGATAATGTAGCATCCAAAATCGCTTGGCGTGATTGACACCGATGCCATTTTCACTAAAAAGTCAATTTTTTATGCAAGACACTGAAAAAAACTTTCTGACAAAAACCTCAAAAAATGTCATTTTTGTTTTTTTCTGTCAATGACAAAAAATAAGTTATTTTTTGGGGTCAAAATGGTGTTTTTTGAGTTGCTTGATGCAATTTTCCTTAGCATACTGTTTTTTATGATCGAAAATACGTTTTAAACAAGTTTCAAAGGCTAAAAACCAACCGAAAACAAGTTTTCTGAGAACCCCTGACGATCTCTATCAGAAAATTTTGGATGACTATCAAAAATTTTTTGATAGTCAGATTTTGACTATTGAACAAATTTTGATAGTCAGATTTAACATTTTGATAGTCAAAATCAACATTTTTTTACATAAAAATCTAAATTTGAGTCAATTTTGACTCTCAAAATTTTTCGGAAAAAAAATCATAAGTGTTCCCCCTTATGATTTTCTAAAATTTTCAAAAAAATCATAAGAGGGACCTTATGATTTTTTATGATTTTGGCCTCCGAAATTCTGACTATCACCACTCGCCGATTTTGGGACCTCTGTGCACTTATGATAACATACCCAGTTATTAAACCATTGAGCCCTGGTGTGAGTAGAACTACACAAATAAGAAACAAGAAACTCATTCTGAAGCAGTGTATAAAAGAAGAAGTAGAAAGTTGAAGCAAATGCCTTTAATACCCTTCTATCTACTCATATTTATATGCAAATTTATTTATTTTACGTCGACCAATAATGACGTAAAAAGACTAAATTTAACCTGATCAAATGATAAATTTGTCGATGAAGTAGATAACAGTCTATTTATGCTCACAAATTATTTGCATTTGAGGCAATTCGAGAAGCATTTGTTAGTTTTAGACCACAGATAAGATGGATTCATACTAAAAATAATCTCAAAGTTTGACTTGATATTCTTATCAGTTTTTCAAAATAGTCAGAGGTCATTATTTTAAAAATTATTTTCGGAGGCCACCAAAACAGCCTCCCTTCCAAAAATTTATGCGTGGGACTTTCTAAGAGCAGTTTTTGGAACGAACCCAAGGTTGAGTTCCATAAAGAACTTTTTAAAGTTCTAGAACGCCATCGGCATCTGCCGAACAACCAATCTGTCGATTCTGCGCACCGAAAGTTGATTAGAAACGT